>CAJPVJ010002589.1:0-12721 GCA_905397405.1 Oppiella nova
AAACTTAGTAAAAAAGTCGTCAACTTTCACTCCTAAGGACACATCTGTTAGGAAGACTCTAATGAGAGTCATATCATAAGCTTGAAACTGAAACATTGTGTTCAACGACTAATACCGGTCTTTATTCTTGGTTTTTAGTAAATACTTTTTACTCAATTTTCATGGCTTTTGCATTGACTTTATTTGATATTTAGGTGAGTCTAATGTATAAAACATTTATACAATTGTATTCAGCATTCAATATGTATGCATCCCTCAGATGTTCCTATGCTCTGCCACCTGCAAAACCAACGCTCTAGTAGTGCACTCACAGGTGTTGTGTAAAACTAAAGCTAATTTTACTTCACTTGTATTAATAGAGAGCATATTTGCAACATTCAATCCAAATGTGGTCTATTCTAATGCCAAATGTAACAAATGATGGTCTCATCACTACATCCTCACCACGGAATGAGTATTTAGTGACAAAAACTAATTATTATTAAATTACCGACATATCTATTTAATATAAAAAAGATTTAACTTAATAGAATATTTCTCTAATATTCAAGTTATAAATGTAATATTAATAATTCTAGCCATTATCAAATACATTTAGCAATATTTAATGACAATATAACGTACAATTTTATATTAAATTTTGAATCTCTGGATATGGTTTGAAGATTTGTAACAATAAAAGGCATAAAAAGAATAAATTCAAAGCTATTTTTAGGAATATAATTTCAAATCACTTTTAAACAAGTCTTAATAAAGACATTAAGATTGTTGTAAACGTTGTCATAATTTTCATCGTCTTTTTGATTCCTTTATTTACAACAATTTGAAGAATAATTTATTTAATGTCTTCTCATTATTTTCAGTAGTATTTGAGTGTTTTGTGAGCCATAAAGCAGTGGGCGTTCAGACAGAATATGATCCGTGAAATACGATTTACTATCAGTTATATTGTTTTGATGGCTTAATAGTTAACTCACTAACACTTTCCACATAACTAGTTATCATTTAATACTTATTCTCCAAATGCTATTCAATATATTTATTTTTAATTAATTTTAATAATATTAACTTCATGTATAAACATTTTAGTCATTTTAATAATATGTTTAATTCAGTTTTATTAAATATTTAGATAAATATTTATTATTTAACCCTCATAAGTTTTAAAAAAATTTTAGTTTTGAAATGTCATTGTTTGAAAGTATTGATAAAATTGACTTTAAAATAATACAAATGGTTAGACCTGTCTGAAGGACTTGTATTGTATTGTGAGTTCTCAGGACTCATACTGTGAAAGGAATTTCTTTCTCTTTCTTAGCCATCAATTGTTTGCATTACGAGTACCAAAGGGTATGAAAATACAAAACTCAAACTTGTGGACACTATCTGTTCACTACAATAATTCAGTTAATTCTTACTTGAAATTATTATACAAATTATATGATATTTTGTTATTCATTTTAAACTTTGATTAAATTTGATAATTTTTGAATTTTGATAATTTTTGTAATTAATGGCAGATTAAATGGTTTGAATAATAGATTATTATGTATCATAATAGATATGAAAACAGTGTATTACTTTGTAAATGAAAAACAGATGGGATGAATAACATATTGAGCTTGCATAAAAGCAAAAGTGTGGATGACTGGCCTCCGGGTCCACTGATATTGTTCCCAATTAATTGACGCCAAGCCGTCATTCATTACATCTGTTAATCTCTAAAACACTATATTTTTTCTCTTCATTCATTCGGTTGTATTTCTCCCTGAAGTGTGTTTTAATATGTGATAAAGTGATCCAATTTGACTAATATCTCAATTTCAGTTTTATCCTAAAAAGACAATTTCCAACAAGTCAAGTTTTACTCATTAATTCTCGATCTATAATTAGATTTGATTTCTTAATCCACGTAAGAATGCATTGAGTTTTGAATTGATTATCAAATTCTTATCAAAAATTATATAACTTTTTGTTTATGTAAAAGTTCTTATAAAAATTCATTATATAATATATATACGGTATTAATATAGTAATACTGTACTATTAGACATTTTATATGAAATATCACATCCCTTAACGTATAGTATATAATTTTATTTTTATGTCAATACTGTTTAAATAAGATTATGACAACACTTATCAAATTACTCTATTAATATAATTTATATTTTTATGCCAATACACCCTATTAAATATCACTTTTAATTGAATGAATTGGTAATAATTATCTACATTATATTTTAATCTATTTATATTATAATGAATATTTCAATTAATTATATGACTTTTTAGAGCTAGATATCACAGATTCACACATTTATGCAATATTTACTTAATTATCATAATTTATTGTCAATTTATAGTGGAGTTGCTTAAATATACAGTGATATTGTATATAATAAAAGCGGGTATTAAATACTTTTATTGTATAACTTAGATATCATTTAATATAAGCCAACAAAAAGTGTTTAATATTAGAGTTGTCTATCAATTGATTATCAGTTTGTTGTGTCGGTTGTTATGTCAGCGTATATTTGAAACTCTGATCAAACGAATTGCTGTTTGATATTTGAGAATAACTTTTTTCAAACCGAAAGTAGTTTTCTTATCAGTTCCCAAGAAATGATAGTTTAGTGAAATTTTCTCTCAATTCTCTCTCAGTTCAAGGGTATAGTAATTGAAGATATACTAGGAGTCGGACGCACTTTCTCACAAGTTATGGATTTCCATTTTTTTACTCTTTTATTCAGTGTTTTTATTGAACTTGGTGGAGCTTCAGAGACAACTTTCCCCATACCTTTGATGTGATTATCGTCTTTATTCATAAAACAGCCATAAATATACAATAAATACTGTATTTATAGTCGATATCGAGAATAATTGATACAAAAACATAATTATAATGAGTTTACTTACACCCAGAGATAATTCTTTCATATATGATATAAGGCTTGATATCAGTTATAATAGCATTTATACGTATAATGAGATTCAGCACAACATACTTTAATGAATTTTTCTAATTTCCAAAAAACTGAGGTTAAGTGTAAGCAGTGTTTTAGAAATTATTAGTCTTTTGATCATAACTATACATTTGAATTATAATAAGTGAACATTAAAGACATTGATTTTCTTTTTTACTTTCCAATGAAAACGTGATGCGAGTCGTAATGGCTTTCATTACCGGCCCTTCTCTTCATTAGTCTCTCTCTCTCTCTCTCTCTCTCTCTCTCTCTCCATGTCTTCCGTGAATTTAGAAAAAAATTTAGAGAAAAAATGAAAATGAAAAATCTCATTTGATTGAAAAATTAAATCAGTTCAATATAAAAAGAAAATTAATTGTAACAACAATTATAATAAACATTAAACTGTAAAGATTTTAATGATTTTTAGATAACATTATTTAATGTTTGAGAAAGAGTCCGATTTGATTGAACTTCAAGTTTGTTGCGAACATAGACTTAAACTCCCATCTTATGTATGTCTTAACACCAAATAGTTATTGGTTTTAAATATTAAGATACAAGTTATTCATTGTTCAAACTGATGTACATTTTTAAGTTATCGAAAATTATATTTTCCAGAATGTATACTACACGTGTACACGTGTATAATATCTTTTAGCAGGCAAATTTTTCAATTACCGGCATATGATAAAAAGTGATCTCATGAAAAGTTTTTAAACTTGTTAAATAGATAACTAAAAACTAGATAACTTTTATTATTCTTATTATTAACCGTAGTTATACTATTGTTAGCTTTTAATTTTAATACAAATATCTACTTATTTATTATAATTTAAGGAATAATTTAAGCAAACATTTGGTGTTTATTTTGAAAATCTATGAAATTCATAGCATTAATGAATCTCAATATCTTATCCTCTTTGCAATCCTAACACTGTATTCGTTGAGAGTGTTATCCCCGGACTGACAGTAAATGCAAAGATGTTTGAGTTTGGGTCAATTCATGTGCTCTTCTCGTGACCATTAAATCCTTTGAGATATTGAAAGACAAAGATTTCTATTACTTTCGGGTAAACTAATGAAAACTTGAGGCTATGTTTCATCTCTGAAAAATTTATTATTCTGTTGTTGTGTTCATGAGTTTCATGAGAGAGAGAGAGAGAGAGAGAGAGAGAGAGAGAGAGAGAGAGTCTCAGTTTATATTAATAACATTTAGTATCGATATAAACTTTATACTTATAATTCAGATATACTGTCATTTTTAAAATAAAGCAATTTTTGTGTGCAAATTATATCCAATTACAGTCAAAACTCGTGAAATATCTGTAAAATAATGTCTCAAAGAAGAACAATGAATAGTAAAAAGTTTGCGAAACAGTAAATGACTAACAAATGAAAGAAAGGACCGATTCTTATATGTTTTGTTCATATTTTCAGAGGCGGTGTTGCGCTGTGTCTGAGCCCTCAGGGCCGTCGAAATGGTGAGGCGTTGGTGCGATTCATAAACCAAGAGCACCGGGATATGGCACTCAAGAGGCATAAGCACCACATTGGCCAGAGATATATCGAGGTCTATCGGGCCAATGGCGACGATTTTGTCAATGTTGCCGGAGGTTTGTCATCACTTTATTTAGCATTTTATTAGCATTTGATTAGCATTTTCCAAAATGTTAACTATATTACTAATTTGGAAACTAATCACCAAATAAGACTATAATTGATTAAAATCAACATTTTCTTCAAAGTCAGCACAAATATTATCATTGAATTTCTCGTCTGTATAATTGCTTGCGATTTGAGATTTTCTTTGAATTTCCTTTTTTTAGAGCCAAATATGCTTTAATTTGAGTTAATTTAATGTTTGAAAAAATAATTTTAATGTCTGGATATGAAATCAGGTATGAAATGTGTTTTCGTTATTTTGTCGACAAAATTCTCTTTAATAGTGAATTTAAAAACACTTGTATAAAGTTTTTATAATTAATAATTATAATATGAAGTGTTTAGGTTTGGGAATATCTCAAAGTTAGTTAAGTTTAAAAAAGCAGTTAATAAGATATTAATATAGTTTTTTGCTGCGAAAAATTGATAATTTTCAATAAAATAGTAATAGTAATAATAATGAAAATATAGTTAGAATTTGATAGTTTGCCAAAACAGATGACAAAACTTATAACATTTTTTCAAATGTTTAATTAGTTATCGTATTTAACGTCTAAATGAGAGTGTGGTTCGCGAAGAGCACATGGTTTATATGGTTTGCCAATAATAACCAAAGAACTAGGCCTTGGGTTAGGTACTCGTAAGTGGCAGAGTGGTGGTACTGTAGGTGTCTATTAGGAAAGTGATACCAATATATATACAGTGGTCGATGATATCTCATTAATTATCACTTACGTCGAGTAATGGCAATATTGGCTCCTTTTAAATGTATTTCTGCGCATTCATTGATAACAGATATGCGATGAAAGTACAGACATTTGAATTCAAAACCCTTATTACTAGTAGTAATTCTGTTATCATTTAGTTCACCATTCTTTAGTTCAATTGTTTTTCATATCGCAAACAAACTTTCTCTTCAGTAAAAACTGAAAAACTGAAAGTTAAAAAACAATTCATTTCGAGTGAAAGTGTGAATCCATTTCCACTGGAAGTAGTGATGTCTGCCACTCGTGTCGGTCTAATGAACCAGAATTTGTATGAACCCATAAACCAGACTCTAATGAGCGGTCCATTTGTGCCAAACTTTGTTCCGGCTAATAATAATATGAATTTTTATCACTTTTATAATCCGTGTGTGAATAACGCGAACATGAATTACCGTTTAATCAACTTTTGTGCGAAATTGCAATTAGAAAATAGTTTACCATTGAGTGAACCGCAAGTGAAAACTCATCTCTATTTCAATTCAGGCAACAATAACGAGGCGCAGGCTTTCCTCTCCCGTGGCGGACAAGTGATTGTACGGATGCGGGGACTGCCCTACGATTGCACCGCTCAACAAGTGGTCAGTACTACCCGTTCCCTAAGTTTGTCCAAACTTTTTCGACTCACAAAACTTGTTGTTGTGTAACAAATAGATTGAATTCTTCGCCAACGGAGACAATAGTTGTGAAGTAATGCATAGCGAAGAGGGCGTCCTATTTGTCCGCAAATCCGATGGCAGAGCCACTGGAGACGCGTTCGTACTCTTCGAGACTGAAGACCTGGCTTTGAAAGCCCTTCAAAAACACCGGGAAGTGATTGGCGCCCGATATATAGAACTCTTCAGAAGTACAACCGCTGAAGTTCAACAGGTAAGCACTTGTGTCTCATTTTTTCTGTCTCTACCATCCCATCAATGGGTCTATTATTTGAGTCTCATTTTTTCTGAACACAACACTCTTTTGACAGTTTTATAGAAAATAATTCTCAATTCAATTTCACAAAACATAGTTTTCTTACAAACACTCGACTCGCAAATGATTTTCTTGACTCCACTCTACCTCTAGTCTAGAGTCTAGACTACAATCATATTCTAAGAAATTATTCTTTTTATGCCTTTTATTGTTACAAATCTTCAAACCATATCCAGAGATTCAAAATTTAATATAAAATTGTACGTTATATTGTCATTAAATATTGCTAAATGTATTTGATAATGGCTAGAATTATGAATATCACATTTATAACTTGAATATTAGAGAAATATTCTATTAACTAGTAAGTTAAATCTTTTTTATATTAAATAGATATGTCGGTAATTTAATAATAATTAGTTTTTGTCACTAAATACTGATTCCGTGGTAAGGATGTAGTGATGAGACCATCATTTGTTACATTTGGCATTAGAATAGACCACATTTGGATTGAATGTTGCAAATATGCTCTCTATTAATGCAAGTGAAGTAAAATTAGCTTTAGTTTTACACAACACCTGTGAAGTGCACTATTAGAGCGTTGGTTTTGCAGGTGGCAGAGCATAGGAACATCTGAGGGATGCATACATATTGAATGCTGAATACAATTGTGTAAATGTTTTATACATTAGACTCACCTAAATATCAAATAAAGTCAATGCAAAAGCCATGAAAATTGAGTAAAAAGTATTTACTAAAAACTAGGAATAAAGACCGGTATTAGTCGTTGAACACAATGTTTCAGTTTCAAGCTTATGATATGACTCTCATTAGAGTCTTCCTAACAGATGTGTCCTTAGGAGTGAAAGTTGACGACTTTTTTACTAAGTTTTAACCACTGCCTGAACGGCACTACTGATTCATTAAACATTAAACACAAAACATTGAACACATTTTGCTGTACATTTCAACAGTCGAGCTCTTTTCAAACAGTCTTTCTCTAAACACAATGTCTAACCCAATGGTCATCCAACAGGTTCTCAACCGAAGTATGGATCCGAGAACTTTTGAGCCCCAACTACCCTTAATAGCGAGTCTACCACACGTCCCACTCATACCTCAACAACTCTTACCGTCCGGTTCTCGCAAAGACTGTATTCGACTGCGAGGTCTGCCTTATGAGGCACAGGTCGAGCAGATCCTTGAGTTCTTAGGAGAACACGCGAAGAATATTGTCTTTCAAGGGGTACATATGGTATATAATGCACAGGTATTGCAAATTTGTCTATAAGTACCTAGTAATGTAATCTGTATTGCTAGTAAAGCTGTACCTGAGCTAACCATAACTTTGTACGATAGGGTCAGCCATCGGGTGAAGCATTCATTCAAATGGATTCGGAACAGTCGGCTCTATTGGCGGCCCAACAGAGACATCATCGGTATATGATATTTGGCAAAAAGCAACGATATATAGAAGTGTTTCAGTGCTCTGTGGACGACATGAATCTGGTGCTGACGGGCGGTATTCCTGTACAAAGACAACTCCTATCTCCAGGTTTGTCTCAAATTGTATTCAATGAAATGATTGGCAACGAAATGACATGATTTCTGTGGACAGGAGGAACACTACTACCACCGCCTTACGGCGCTTATCCATATCCCGTACAAACATCGCAAGTAATGCCAACAGCCGTGTCAACAGCTCCGACACCGGCCAGAATCCCGGCCTCATTCGCTTATCCTAATCCATTTAATCTAATCTACTGGCCATACCCATCACCACCAGTCTCTCCGACCACATACTACGCCCATTCGGGCCCAACTATGGTAAACATGAGAGGATTGCCTTATTCTGTTCAACTTAAAGATGTGCTTAACTTCTTTAATGGTTGGGAGGTTAGGGGTCTTAACATTTCTCATTTCTTATTAACACTTATGGGTCGGGCATTGCATCTCGCAACTTCATTGGCACCTCTTTTGCTCTCATTTCCAACACTTATAATCATTTCATTTCTAGACATTTACTTTCTTATCTGTATTTAAGTAGTGTCTCAATGTATGCATTTTTATCACTGCTTTCAAGAGTTGGTGGAAATATTCCCCTCTTTATACTCGCTGTACATATGACTCGTTCTCAACGCTTTTAGATGTGACCCTCTCTTCATGTAATGCTCTTTTGTTTCCACTGAAAGCCAATTGAAACACATTTGAATTGATATTCTCGATAAGCTAGCAAAATATTTTCACTCCAGGTCTTAAAACTGAGATAAACATTTCTAGATTAAAAACAAAAATTAAACTAGTACTGATTAACCTTTATAAACTGATCATAAAATAATAATTATGGAGACTTTACAAACTGATCCAATCTTACGCTAATAGCTGACCACGGATTGCATTCAACTGCAGCGTAACGGTGACGGCAGACCCAATGGCGAGGCTGTGGTGACGTTCCCCTCGCGGGCCGACGCCGAGCGTGCAATACAGCTTAACTTCTTTAATGGTTGGGAGGTTAGGGGTCTTAACATTTCTCATTTCTTATTAACACTTATGGGTCGGGCATTGCATCTCGCAACTTCATTGGCACCTCTTTTGCTCTCATTTCCAACACTTATAATCATTTCATTTCTAGACATTTACTTTCTTATCTGTATTTAAGTAGTGTCTCAATGTATGCATTTTTATCACTGCTTTCAAGAGTTGGTGCAAATATTGCCCTCTTTATACTCACTGTACATATGACTCGTTCTCAACGCTTTTAGATGTGACCCTCTCTTCATGTAATGCTCTTTTGTTTCCACTGAAAGCCAATTGAAACACATTTTAATTGATATTATCGATAAGCTAGCAAAATATTTTCACTCCAGGTCTTAAAACTGAGATAAACATAGATTAAGAACAAAAATGAAACATTAGTACTGATTAACCTTTATAAACTGATCATAAAATAATAATTATGGAGACTTTAAACACTGATCCAATCTTACGCTAATAGCTGACCACGGATTGCATTCAACTGCAGCGTAACGGTGACGGCAGACCCAATGGCGAGGCTGTGGTGACGTTCCCCTCGCGGGCCGACGCCGAGCGTGCAATACAAGAGAAGAATCGCCAGAACATAGGGAACCGGTATATTGAACTCTTCATGGCTTGATTGCCACCCATTTTAGACAAATAATGAAATTGTGAACCTGTTCTGCATTTCTCGATGCAATCGATTGTATTAATAAGTAATGAATTGAGAATCAAATCAATTGTTTGTTATGTATAAAAAGATAATCAAATTTTGTTTAGCATATGATAAGAAACATTACTTTTTTGTTAATTATTTATTAAATATAGAAAGTGATAAGAAAGTGAACTTGTTGAATCAGCCGTTCATTTGTTATAACAAAAATCAATTATTAAGTAAACTAATCAGTCCTTTAAAACTATTTTTTGTATTAAATGAAAAAATAATTTATTTAATTTTATATTAATTGAATCTGTATTTTATATATAAATATGACAAATCATTTTCTCATTTTTAATCAAACAACTTAATTATAATATTATATTAATTAATACGAATAGTGATATTAATTTCAAACTGAGCAATGAGTACACAAAATACCATATTATTGTCGATATTATATAATTATGTAATGAAATGAATATATAATTTTATTATTAATTTAATCCATTGCCTTATTTTTTCCTTTGATATTTTAAACATACGATTAATAGCAACAAAATACTAGTTGTCTTCCATTAGTAATCATTTCTATTGAATAATGTGTTTATTTTCACATCAATTCTAATGATAATAGTTTTCTAATTCAGATAATTTACTCTCATATTAATTAAGACTAATATTTATATAGAAATAATGAATTTGTGTGTAAATAGACTGAAAGTTTTTACTCATTAATCAGGCGTTTACTAAATGAATGCAAATCTACTCCAAAACGCCTTCTCCTCAGCGCTTCTCCAGACGATTGAATCCATTCTTAGTTTGAATTTCACAGGAAATCCAATCCATTCATGAATTTTCATTTACCAGACATAGAGTCACTATTTTATGAATTTAGTAATTTATTTGTAAAATTATAATACTTTAAAAACATTAATACATTTCATATATATAATTTTCAATTACATTATTTTTGATGAATAGAAAATTATTTTTTAAAGGGTTTATCCCTTTAGTTGGCTATACAATGAGTGCCTTAAACGTAAAAGCCTTATATTTAAAATTAATTTAGTCTAATCATTATTATTATTATTAATTTTACTTTATATACCATATGCTGTACTGACGATTCCTGTCGTTTTATTTTAAATAATTTAAATACAATGTAATGTAAATCACATACAAAATAGTTGTTTAAAGAGGCCGTGCCTTATATACAGAACATTCCGCCCGAAAATTGTTAATATCTGTTGCTATTTATCATGAGTTTTAAACGTTTGAAACAAAGTTTGAAACCATTTGATTGAATATGCTAATGAGTTAACAATTTTGTAAAATATAATATTAGTTTTAAATTGTTTGTATTTAATATCAAAACTTCATATTTTGAATATTTAAATTAATTCCTAGTCTTTACTGCAATTATTTTTAAATGTATTTTTTTGTGTAAAACTTACTTTAATTTTAGAACTTAATTATTTTCAAATCTATATTTTGTCCACAATTAATGTTAATACACTATGAATGTCATCAAATATGTCCTGTGAAATCTACTTTATTTAAGTCACTTATTGTTTGTCCACTTTTTATGTATTAATTTATGTCTATTTAAATACTTATATGTCTTAATTTATATGTTGTATAATATTTATAAAAATAAGTTATTATATTTTCCAATAGTTTTAATCATAAAATTGATAAATATTATAACGAAAAACAAGAATCCGAGACAAGGGGCAATCAAATCAAAATGTAATGATTATTTTTAAACTAAATATTTCATTACTTATTGTATTTTTCCATTTGAGCATTTTTTATATTAATATTATTCAAAATTTATATATATTTAGGTTATTTCAACCAAAACCCGATAATTTTTCTAATTTTGTAACATTTTTATTACTTATTTGTATTAAAACCAATATATAATAACTTATATTAAAATTACATTTTTCGATGACTTAAACAATATATTTAGGTTATTTCAACCAAAACCCGATAATTTTTCTAATTTTGTAACATTTTTATTACTTATTTGTATTAAAACCAATATATAATAACTTATATTAAAATTACATTTTTCGATGACTTAAACGCGAAAATTAAATTTATTTCGAAATACTAAATAAATATTCAAATGATTTATTAAATGATTTTCGTATACTATTGGCGGACATAAGTGCACCGAGAGTTCAAAGTGGGATCATTTGGTTACATAACAACCATTTTATATAATTGAAAGGGTTTATAAATGATAGCACATGCACCCTGGACACATTGATTACCACGGAATCAACACTTCTTATTTATTGAATGCATGATAAGAGGTTGGGAAGTATTAGTGAGTATAATATGTTATGTTAACTAACAATTGAGAACTTCATATCATATCAATAAATTGGTGCCAAAGTGTTGAGTGATAACAAATTGGTGGCACAGGTATGCCTCCGATTCCTATACCTCTATACGAGACTATTCTTATACTGAATACCCAAAGAATTGTTGGCAAAACTTACACCACTTTTGTGTGATATCTCGCCACGAGATGTCTCTGTGTGTGTCGTAAGACTAATGTGTTGTCTGTTTGTATGGAGTGTTTCTCAGCAAACATTAATTCATTTGTAGTGCGAATCAAATGAAATGCAAACAAATTATTCAACAATTAATTGTTTATTGAATACTCTATTCGTATGAATCGACTCTTCATTGCTTTCAATGCATTCAGTTATCTATGAAATGGTTATCAGTTTTGCGTTGAATTCACTGTAAACTCAAAACAATCGCTAATATTGTTGACCAAAAAACTTATAATTATTTTTACGATTCATTTGTCTCTCATTTGCCTTCAATTGAACGCTAAGAATGTGACGAAAGATGTGATCAAAAGGTCTGTTCCCTTAAGAAGCCATTGATTGTCTCATTTCTGATGGCAGTGTCTCATGAAATCCTTCAGACTTTCATTATCATCGATGGTTTGGTCTGAAGGCCAACGACTAGAAGACAATGTCTTACGTGAAGACCAGATCCGAGGAGCCGAAGAGCAAAGCGAACGGTGAGGCCTCGGATGGCATTGCGTCCCAAATGGTGATCACTTGCAGACCAAACGCCACGTCTTATACGTCGCGATCCTATCTGTCGTCAAACCAACGGAACCAACGAAATGACGACAAATACCACAACAACTCATTGAATGGCCGACAGAACAACGGCTTAGAAGGGGTTCCGCTGCAGAAGGCGAGCGC
>CAJPVJ010002590.1:0-12721 GCA_905397405.1 Oppiella nova
TTATAATTACAATAATAAATAATAAGTTAATTATTAAGATATTGATATGAGCGCAAATTACTTAAATATAAATAACTTAAAATTATTTAGAGTATATATTTTATGCACATTGAACAAAAATAAAATTATTACACTTGTCTATCTACTGTATTTTTAATAAAGTACATTATTATATTTATCATTATAATATGAGTTTATAATATACAAAAAGATCAATCGATGAATAAAAATGAAGGACTATTCATAAATAATTTTACATTGAAAGCAGAGTTTACTCATTCAAACTAATAAAAGTTTTCAACTTAGCTTACTATCATCATAAAATTATTTATCAATAGTCCTTCATTTTTATTCATCGATTGATCTTTTTGTATATTATAAACTCATATATTCATGAATTCTTGAGTCATATTAAACACAATCGACTCAATCCTCCATTAAATGAAAGCCATTATAAGAAATTCATATTTCGATTCAATTTTCTAACCAAATATGTCATGGCTCAAACATTCTGGCTATTATTTTGGCTTCAATGGATTGTGTACACAATTATTGCAGTAAGGTCATATATGGACCCTGAGTCTGGATTTTCATTAATTGGTGTAATTTTATGGCATTTATGTTGGACTATAGTTACGGATCAACTCTCGTGTTTTGTCGTATTTGGGGGACTGTTATCTCTAATTGTATTTTCGTATTTAAAATACAAATATATTGAAATAAATGGACAACTTAAATACGCAATGTTATTTAAAAATAATTCATTATTAATTAGCGCTATTCATGAGTATAACGAAATGGCAATCATAATAAATAAGATAAATAATTTAGTAAAATTGTTTATTTACAATTTCTACTATATTATCAGTCTTGGCTTTGAAATAACCCTGTTTATACTATTTTCACGACACACTGCTATAACCACTAAATACACGTTTGGAATTTTATTTACCTTGATGTTTAGCTCAGTGGTATTGATCAATTTGATGTGCACTCGTATTAATTCATACGCCTATAAGTGTCACTCAATTATGAATTCATATATTTGTGCGAAAAATACGCGAATTTCAGTGAAAAATAGACTCAAAATGCAGTCATTCTTAGAGAGAGTGTCGGCCAAAGACATTGGTTTCTAAGTTTATAACATTTTTGGTCTTTTTGCGAGTATTCCTATCAGCGCTATTGTTTCATAATAAATATATCAGGTACATTTGTGCGAAAAATACGCGAATTTCAGTGAAAAATAGACTCAAAATGCAGTCATTCTTAGAGAGAGTGTCGGCCAAAGACATTGGTTTCTATTGTTATGATATGTTTCTCTTGAATAACACGGAGTTCATGGGATATGTTATTAATTTTATTACTAATCATCTTTTATTATTAACTTTATTATCAACATATGAATCAAAACTTCAAAGATAGGCCTATGTACAGTACAATAATTATAATTAAAAATATACTATTATTTGCATTAACTCAATTAACTAATGACATAATTCTTATACAAATTGTATATTAAATGTGAAAACCAATGCATCACTAAGTTTAGTACACATGCCTATCTTTGAAGTTTTAATTCATATTCTAGTTATCTATAATTGTTGTTGTTTGAAAACTAAAATAATATTTGTGAAACAATTTCATTTTTATATAATATATGTTAAGGGAATATAAAGCCAGGCTTATGGAATGCTGAGAATTTCATATGTTTTCAAAATGTTTAACATAGGCTTGTATACTATAAATATCAAATATTCAGTAATCCATAAGCATGGCATCATAGTCTCATCACAGATTACAGTATTACAGTTTATCTTGAATAAACTTATAAACTAAAAATAAATGATTCAAAATATTTAAATATTTTTAAATATTACTTTAATTTAACTGAATAAATTACTTTAATTTGTGAATTTTTCTAATATATAATATTATGAACTCATTGTGTCGTGACTTAAGTCTAAGAGTTTGTAAATTTCTGTTTTTTATGCAAACGATTCCGTTATCTATAGCCATACTAACGAGCATCGATTTTTCAAACATTAATTCAAACATATAAAACATTTATACTTTTAGTATATTAAATATCACGACAAATTATAATTAAAAGTTGATGTTAAAATTTTCTAATTAAAAGTAATTAAATTAATTATATGAAAGGAATTTGCAATTTAAAAAATGAAACTGGAGTTTGTGGACATGGATAGCAATTTGAGTGATGAACCTATGAAACCCAGATGGAGGCACGTGTTATAACTTTTAAAACTATTTAACAAACTATTTTGCACTAGTTTTTTAATTTTAGAAAACATGCCATTATAAATGTTTTTAATTATTTTATTTTAACAGTTCTTACCACAAAATGAACTATTTGCCTTGTTTATTTATTGCCTTTATTCTTATACAAGTTGCCGCAAGTAAGTAGCTATAGTAATTATTTCATAAAGCTACAATTATTGGTTCATTCAATAATTTTAAAATATCAAATTTGTCAAAAAATTAAATTAAGTTAGATTTATATTGTAATGGACGATTTACTAATTAAATAAGTGATCGAGTCCCTCAAATGCTTTTCCCCTAAATACAAATACTATGATTTATAGACTAATAGTTCCTAAACTGAGTACTTATATGACTTATATGATAAGTCTTATATGACTTAAGTTAGACCGCTTTAAATTACAGTTTGTATTAAGCTATGAGGTAAAGCCCCTGGGAACTCAATCACTCAAATACACTCAATAATTAAAAGATAAGGTAAACCTAGTTATACTGTTCTTGCACATTATACTTTTTAAATGTATTAAAATGGCCAGGTCTACGTTAGTTTAATACAACGGAGCTCAGTGGCTCAGCGGTCTAACAACATAGGCTGTACTAAAGGGCATAGACTGGCAGAGTGTGCATCACTAGAGGTCTGGTGACGATCCCATGGGTCAGAGCTAAGACTTTCTCCAAATGTATTGTGCAAACACTTCACACAAAACTTCGGTAGTTTCCTCCGGGATCTCGGGCTTCCTCTACCATCCGATAAGTGACTCAATTCACTATCAATTCACTAATCACTGGCAGTCATAACAATAACGTCAGTTAGACTGACCCTTAGCCCTGTCCCAAACAGTTGAGGCCGTATACAGCCCATGATGTGTACACTTCCCCCTACTATCCCTCCCCTATATGTAACACCTATACGAGCGCGTCATCGATAGAGTGTCTAAATATACAAAACCGTTATTATTATTAACTGGGAATAAGGTAGTTTTGGACTTATTTATGCTGATATTAATTAGTGGAGAACACTAGTAAATTTATTTTCCAGATCATTTTGGTTGATCCAGATCAAGTTCTAAAATATTATAAGTTAATAATAAATTAAAAGTTAACCCGCTATAAATCTAAGACTCGACTGAGCGATTGTCTTTTCAATAGGATATACACTAATTGACTTCTATGAGTGAATGTATGTATGTATGCAACCATTAATGCAACTTCACGTATATTTGATTATTTATTGCCCCCAAAAACTAATATGAAAGTATTTAACATGCCCCGGCTGTCACGCTAGTAATACCGTGATTTTTCGTGACTCCCCCGGCAAATTTATTATTACAATAATCAAGACATACTGTATATTAAAGCACATATAATATACATATACTGTGTTTGATATTAAATTAACTGTAACAAGCAGTTAATGGGCATAAATTAAGTACATTTCTGTTAATAGATGTAGCGATGACCTCATAATATTTCTACCCTGATCACCAGTATATACTATAGTAAAAATAATTAATGTAAATATGTTTACAGTATAGAAAAGTGGTGTGGACTTATTATATTCTTACATCTATTTTGTAATAGTCTAACTTTTAAAAACATATGCCTTTATAATTTATTAATTAGTTTATACCACAAAAACGAACTATTTGCCTTGATTATTTGTTGCTCTATTTCTCATAACAGTTGCCACGAGTAAGTAGCCATGTAAATATTTTATAAAACAGCTATTAAAAATTAATTCGATAAATTTAAAATATCAAATTGTATTGTTTTCGAAAATTTAATATTAAGTTAGACTTCAATGCAATGATTCATTCAATGTGTTAATTAGTGACTGAGTTCCCAAAGTTCTTATCTTTCCTAACATATGAAACCCAGATGGAGGGCACGTGTCATAACTTTTTAAAACTATTAAACAACCTATTTTGTACTAGTTTTTTAATTTTAGAAAACATGCAATTTTAATTTTTTTTAATTTTATTATTTTAACAGTTTATACCCAAAAATGAATTTTTTGCCTTGTTTATTTATTGCCTTTATTCTTATACAAGTTTCCGCAAGTAAGTAGCCATAGTAATTATTTGATAAAGCTTCAATTATGGGTTTATTCAATAATTTAAAAATATCAAATTATATTAAACTTGTCAAAAATCTAAATTAAGTTATATTTATATTATAATGGCCGATTTGATAATTAAATAAGTAAACGGGTCCCTAAGTGCTTTCCCCTAAATACAAATACTAAGCTATGATTTATAGACTAATAGTTCCTAAACTGAGTAATACTGTAAGACTTATATGACTTAAGTTAGACCGCTTTAAAATACAGTTTGCATTAAGTTAAAAAGAAAAGCCCCTGGGAACTCAATCACTCAATTACACTCATTAAGTAAAAGATAAGGTAAACCTGTGCCACATAAAGTAGACAAACACACAAAAGGAAAGTAACTCAGCAGCAGGCTCATTTCCCAAAATGGATAATGATAATTATAATAGTACATGTATATAATAATTAATATGTAAAATTAATATGTTTATTTGATAAATTTCTATGCGATCAGAATTGAAATGTCCTTGCGCCGATAATTGCATTACTGAACAAGATTGCTCAGGTAGGAAAGCTGGTGATAAAAATAAGAAAGTTGAATTGATCTGGAAATGCTTCAGAGAATGTGATGTCAAATGTCGTGTCACATGCGATCGGTACGATGAATGCAATAAATCTTGTCATAAAGGGTGCGTTGCAAAAAAGTGCCCTGAAAACGCACCGGAATCTAAGCATAAGCCAACAAAGAATAGGGCGAATCCACACAAAATGAGGGATTCTAAAGTGAAACCATGCGAACAAGCCTGCGTCGATGAATGCCATGACACTTGTGCCAAGAATAACTCCGGAAGTAAATGACCAGGCTACAATATTTTTATTTATTTGTTTAATATTATTACTATTAATATTATGAATCATAAAATATTTTTATTTCTTGCATATGCTTTTACTACTAATGTATAATAGATTTTTATGAAAAAAATTGTAATTTGTCTTCTAAAATTTGTATTTAACAATATAATTATAGACATAAAATATGTATCCCGAACATTTGTTATATAAATAACATTTGCATTGCATAGGTGTCTAAGACTAAAATAAATTTATACAACAGGGTAGCATTTTCTTATGTATTGAATGTTAATTTTATCAATTAATAATTGTTTCCCTTATATTAGTATATTTATAAAATTAAGTAAATGTTTATCTGTAAATTAAGCTATGTTATAATAAATATTACTAAGCTTATATTTATTGAAATTAATTCATTTGCATAAATTTATAAGTAAATTTTAAGTAATTTCTCAAATACAATTTATTTAAGGTGGAGACTTTATTTATTTTATTACTTTGTAATACAAACACATTTACAAATAAATTGAAAATATTGCTAAAATCAATAGTATGCATCAAATAATTTGTGAAATTTTTACGAGATAAACTAAAATATAATCTAGATATTTAAATTAATTTAATTGATATTATCTCGAAAATAAATGATAATTATCGTTTTAAATGCATAGAAAATGTTACACTCTTTTCCATTGCTATCCAATACAAGCATTCATTGATTCGTTGTTTTATGACATTCACTGCCAGTGCTTATCAATGAATGCATGAGAATGCAGTGCTGGGAATGCATGAGTTTTCTGTGCATTTAAACCCCCAAACCAAAAACACCATGTTTATTCTATGGGAAAAGCAATCTGACCGTCATCAGTCATTATTGTGACAAGGTGAGGGAGGGGGAGGTGCACAAAGTGATTCTACATGTATTACAATATTTTAATCAAAAGGTTACAGAATTAATTTTTAAATTATAAAAATTGAATTATAAAATATATGTTTCAGTTTAATAAAGAATAAAAAGCTATCCTTCCCTTAAATACTAGCCCATAATCTAACCTTAACATAAAACTATTGTATCATACCTCATTTAAACAGCATAAAATCATGAAACAACATTTAATAGTAAGAGATGATTAAATATGAAAAATAAAATAAAATTTTTGAGCTCATTGTTATTCATGAGAAACATATCATAACAATAGAAACCAATGTCTTTGGCCGACACTCTCTCTAAGAACCATGCATATTTATTAATGACATAATTAAGTTTATGCACATACAAATTAAACTAGCATGGCCAACTTTCCGTATCGAGAAATTCCTTCTTAGATTGAAATTTGAAGTGAACCTATGAAACCCAGATGGAGACAAATGTGTCATAAATTATTACAACATTTTGTACTAGTTTTTTAATTTTAGAAAACATATGCCATTATAATTTTTTTAATTATAGTATTTTAATAGTTTTTACCACAAAATGAATTTTTTCCCTTGTTTATTTATTGCCTTAATTCTTATACAAGTTGCCGCAGGTACGTAGCTATACTAATTATTTTATAAAGCTACAATTATGGGTTTATTCAATAATTTAAAAATATCAAATTATATTAAACTTGTCAAAAACTTAAGTTAAGTTATATTTATATTGTAATTGTCCATTTAATAATTAAATAAGTCACTGAATCCCCAGGTGATTTCCCCTAAATACTAAGCTATCATTTATAGAGTAATAGTTACTACACTATTTCTAAGTTGAACGTTTAAACTAACCAAAGGCAGGGGGATTACAATGCACTACCAATGCTATGAGTTAACACTGATAAGAAAGGTGTCATCAAAATTCATTTAGAATTAATAGTACAAATAAATTATGAATTATCAATAATCAGTTATCAATTTAATTAGTGCTTATCAATACAATCCCTAGCATCGGTAAAGCATTTTTTAATCCCGTCGCCTTTGGTTAGTTTAAACGTTCAACTTAGAAATAGTGTAAACTGAGTAATACTGTAATACTTATATGACTTAAGTTCGACCGCTTTTACAGTTTGTATTAATTTACAAAGTAAAGCCTTTGGGAACTCAATCACTCAAATACATTCACTAAGTAAAAGATAAGGTAAACCTAGTTATACTGTTCTTGCACATAATACTTTTTTAATTGCTTTGCGGTCTAACAGCATAGTCTATAGTAAAGGGCATGGACTCGGGACTGCCTTAATTGCCATACCCGCCATAGCCGCCATACCCACCAGGAAAGAGAGAGAGAGAGAGAGAGCTGGTTATATATTAAACTATTGTTAAATATTAATTTTTTATTAATTTAATATAAACATATTTACATGTACTATAACTTAATCAGTTAATAATTTTAATTGTAATTACATATAAATGGCTTTCCCAATTTTTTGGTCCTAAATGGGAGAGAGCCATTTATATGTAATTACAATTAAAATTATTAAATTATTAACTGATTAAGTTATAGTACATGTAAATTTGTTTGTATAAAATTAATAAAAAATTAATATTTAACAATAGTTTAATATATAACCAGCTCTCTGTCTTTTTCCTGGCGGGTATGGCAATTAAGGCAGTCCCCATGGACTCGCAGAGTGTTCATCACTAGAGGAGGTCTGGTGATTATCCCATGGGTCAGAGCTAAGACTTCCCCAAATGCATTGTGCAAACATTTCACACAAAGACTTCGGTAGTTTCCTCCGGGATCTCGGGTTTCCTCTACCATCCTATAAGTGACTCAACTCACTAATCACTGGCAGTCATAACCATAACGTCAGTTAGTCTGACCCTTAGCCCTGTCCCAAACAGTTGAGGCCGTATACAGCCCATGATGTGTACACTTCTCCCACTATCCCTCTCCTATATGTAACACCTGTACGAGCGCGTCATCGATAGAGTGTCTAAATATACAAAAACATTATTATTAATAACTGTGTATACGGTAGTATTAGATTTATTTATGCTAGTCTTAATTATTGAAAACAATACTAATAACATTAATATTTTCTTTAACTATTAATACTAGTATTCTCCAGATCAACAGATCAAGTTTTACAATTTAATTAGTTATTAATAAATTAAAAGTTAACTAGCTATAAATCTAAGACTAGAATGAGTGATTGTCTGTTCAATAGGATGTTTACTGATTACGCAACCATTAACGCAACTTCACGTATATTTGATTATTTATTGCCCCCAAAACCTATATGCATGTATTGTATTATGCCCCCCGCTGTCACGTTAGTAAAACCGTGATTTTTCGTGACTCCCGACAAATGTATGAGTACAATACTCCAGACCTGTATATTAAAGCACATATAATATACATATACTGTGTTTGATATTGAATTAACTGTGACAAGCAGTTAATGGACATAAAATGAGTACATTTCTGTTAATAGATGTAGCGATGACTTTATAATAAACTAATTGCCAGTAAATACTATAGTAAATATAATTAATGTAAAATTTTTTGCAGCATCGCAAAGTGGTGTGGAGGTGTGCGAGAATTACCGGAATAGACCTATTAAGATTCACCTAGTAGGTACGACATGTAGATTTCACCAAGATAGGTGTTACAATTTGGAAGCGCCGTGTGAAAAAATTGCAGACAGCATATGTTGTGAGGGTCAATGTGGTAATATCTGTGTGCAACATAACGTGGACAAGCACACAAAACATAAAGTAAACAAGCACAGAACACATAAAGTAGACAAGTACACAAAAGGAAGTAACTCTGCAGTAGGCTCATTCCACAAAATGGATGATGATAATTTTAAAAGTACAAGTATATAATTAATATTTAAAATTAATATGCTTATTTGATAATATTCTATGAGATCAGATTCGAAATGCCCTTGCAAAGATGACTGCATTGCTGAACAAGGTTGCTCAGATAAAAATAAGAAAGCTCAATTGGTCTTAAAGTGCCACTTAGAATGTGATGACAAATGTCGTGTCATATGCTTTGGAACCGATGAATGCAATAAATCTTGTAATGACGAGTGCGGTGGAAAAAAGTGCAAAAACTCCATTGCAATAAGGAATGTACTTCCGGCGTATTCTTCGATACAGTACAATCAACTCATACAATGCAAACAAGGCTGCGTCGATGAATGCCATGACACTTGTGTCAAGAATGACTCGGGAAGTAAATGACCAGGGCAAGCGACTACAATGTTTTTTTATTTATTCGTTCAATATTATTACTTTTAATATTATGATTTCTAAATCTTTATTACTGGCTTATTATTTTTACTATTAATGTTACGATAGATTTTAATGAAAATATTTGTAATTTATCTTCGAAAATTTGTATTTAACAATATAATCATAGACACATACAATATGTATCCAGCACATTTGTTATATGAATAATATTTGCATTGAATAGATGCCTAAGACTAAAATAAATTTATACAAAAGGGTAACATTTTCTTATATATTGAATGTTAATTTGATCAATTTATAATTATATTCCTTATATTAGTATATTTAAAAAATTAATTAAATGTTTATCTGTAAATTAAGCTGTCTTTAATAAAGATTATTATGATTATATTTGTTGAATTTAATATATTTGTATTTTATAAGTAAATTTTAAATAATTTCTCAAATACAATTTATTTTATTAGAGAAATTAAATGGAAACTTTTATTTATTTTATTACAAATACATTTAAAAATACATTGAAAATATTGCTAAAATTAATAATATGCATCAAACAATTTGTTAAATTTTTACGAAAACTAAAAATATAATCCAGATATTTTAATTAATTTATTTGATAGAATATTTTCTCGAAAATAAATAATATCTCTCGTTTAAAATTCACAGAAAAAGTTATACTCTTTTCCATTATTATCAATACAAGCATTCATTGATTTATTGTTTTATGAGTCATAATTTATGACATTCACTACCAGTGCTTATCAATGATACAGTGTTGGGAATGCATGAGTTTTATGTGCATTTTAAACGTCCGGATCTATCTTTGTGTTTTAATTATGACCAGGGCATAAACTATATAACAGTAATGTAATGTAGGCATATTTCATTCTTTATTGAAATGGGTTGCTTATCAAAATATTTTAATTAAAAGGTTACAGAATTAATTTTTAAATTATAAAAATGAACAATAAAAATATATGTTTCAGTTTAATAAAAAAATAATAAAATATAAGCTCCCCTTCCCCTTAAATACTAGCCCATAAACTAACCGTAACGTAAAACTATTTTACTCCATTACTACCCGCCCTGTTTGACTGCATAAAATCTAAGATACAACATTTAATAGTAAGAGATGATTAAATATGAAAAATAAAATAAAATTTTTGAGCTCATTGTTATTCATGAGAAACATATCATAACAATAGAAACCAATGTCTTTGGCCGACACTCTCTCTAAGAATGACTGCATTTTGAGTCTATTTTTGGTTAAAATTCTTGTGTTTTTCGCACAAATATATGAATTCATAATTGAGTGACACTTATAGGCGTATGTATTGACCCTGGAGCATAATATATTTATTGACATAACTGTTCCAAACATAGATATAAATAGAAAACCGAATATATATTTAATGGTTATCGTGGAGTCCGTCGAAAATATAATAAATAATAATATTTCAAATTCTGGACTCGATATGTAATATAATATAAATAGAAAGTATTTATATAGCTGGTTTAAATTATAGGTGATTTTGGCAATTAAATTATATTCAGTGATGGCATTTTTTAATATTAAATTGTCATTAAATACCATGGCTAATCTAATTTTCGTATTTACCTCCATGTATTTATATTTGAGGTAGGTAATTGTTACCATAAATAGTATCACGGCAAATGATACTGAACATGATATTTGTACGACAAATACAGTCATTAGAATATTCCATAAAATAACACCAATTAGTGAATAACCAGATTCCGGGTCCATATATGACTTGATTGCCAACATAGTATAGATTCCGGTTTGAGCAAGGTTTAATGACCAAAATGACTGATTCATGTAGTATTTGGTGAGTATATTGAAGCGAAACATGAGTTTCTTATAATGGCTTTCATTTAATGGCGGATTGAGTCGATTGTGTTTAATATTAGCAAAGAATTGGTGAATATATGAGGTTTTGTGAGATTCTTGTTGTTGTATAATAATACCGATTGAAAACATAGTAAGACAACCTAGCGCCAATAAACTTGATATTAGAAATTGATTCCCTAATAGATAACTAAAATCGCACAAAACTAGCCTGATAAATAAATTATTATTAAATATTGCTGATATAAAAAATCTTATGGCAACAATTAGTGAGATAGTCCTGGTGATGTTAACTAAAATTACTCTTGACTTGGATTTGATATCATTGGCGTAATTATCAAAGTTTGTGGTAAAAAGTAAAGTATTTGTGAGAAAATTTTGATATTTATTTACAGGAACTGATGGGTCAATATTGTTGTCCATAAGTGTAGTGAATTTATTATGAACTAGTTGATTAAATGAGTTATATTTATTTGTTATGGCAAGCATTTTACTAAATTAAAATTCCTTATTTTTATAGACACCTGATAAATCTCAAATTGAATTTACAATACTACAGTATTATCAAAATTCAATATTAGGTCTAAATTATGATATTGTTTTTATGATGAACAATACTTTATGAAGGTTAAAATAATAATTACCATCATGTTTTCTATTAAAATATAATTTCTATCTTGTTAATTATTATTTTTCTAGCTCATTAAAGTGCACATAAACTTGTTTATTCATTGAATATCACGAATATCAAACAATTGCTTAATTATGAATTGACCTAATTATTATAAAATTAAAATTTCATTCTTATTATTTATCTAAAACATTGTGTTGATTGCATAAGCTTAATGATATTATATTATGCATGTATAATTATTAATATATTATTAAAGTTTTGATATTTGTGTCCCAATGCCAACAATTGAGAGCTGTATTAAATTGCTTTATATTTATTTTTTATTTGAATGTATTGTTTCAACCCAATTACTACCAGTAATAAAATTTTGCATACAATAACGCGGGTAAAACATGTTCTCTATGCTTAATACTGTATGTTTATTAAATTTTAAACAGTTCTCAAAATGAATGCCTAATATCTTCGTAGATTTCACTCTCATTAGAGGTTTACCGTTGATAATAGGCCTTATATTCAGTATTTACTGCTCATTAGGACTTCCCATAAGCATAAAGTTACAAGTTCTAATACTTATAGCATTACAAATTGTTCATGCTACTCACCTTTGAAACTCAATGATCACTAGTTTTGTATTCAGATTTTCAGACAAAATTAATTGAAATTATAAAATTTCAATTAAAATAATTTAATAGCATTTCAATAATTATAAAACAAGTTATTTAATATGATTTTTATTAGAGCATATTACATTTTATAGGACAATATTTAACAAATTCACAATACATGAGGTATATTTATTACAATTAAATTATCATGAATGTTACGTTTCCATTCATTTAGTTTGGAAATTATC
>CAJPVJ010002591.1:0-12720 GCA_905397405.1 Oppiella nova
GGGTAGAGAATTACAGAGAGTATGAGAGAGAGACTCTCATTCCTCAAGAGTATTACATTATGAATACAAACGATAATATCAGTGATAATAAGAGTATTTGTGATGATATGACAACTAATAATGCATTAAATAATGAAAACCTTATCGTAACTGTTGGCGAAGATAATCATAATAAAAATAAATCTAATTTCTCGTCAAAAAATCTAATTCTGAAACGATTTTTGGATAATAATAATTGTGTCGATGATTGTAATGCAAATGCAAAGAAGTCTTCCGATAGAAATGCAATCAATTTTATGGGTATTTAACACAAATTTTATTATTTATATATCATTTAATTTGCATATTCTGTGCGAATTCTGTTTACGAGAATATTTTTCTGAATACTAATTAAAATATTCCTATATTTAGCCAAAATTAATTGAATGTATTTTTATGCGTGTATGTGAACAGTGCTAGGTTATTTCCTTTTGGTGCTAATCCTCGTTTACGCCTATTTCGGGAGTTTAATAAGTGATCTCTTCATCACAAACACCAACCAAATAAACAATATTTATGTTGAAAAGCAAAATGTATCGAATCTAATATTTAATGTCTAACAAAGCGAAGGCAATAATTAAACAAAAAATATTTATGGCATTTAGACTACGGAGCATTCAAATGAGCAAAATATATATAACACACATATATATATACATATATATATGTATATGTATATATATGTATATATATATTGAATATGTATATATATATATACATATATATATGTGTAATAGTGGTGTAGTGCTGCCGATTTAAATGACTAAAACATTACGTTATTTCTATTAAAATGTGTATCAATTAGACGGAAAGGTCAAGGATTGGGTGTGGGGTGTGGGCAGTAACCTATTGGCCTGACTGCCCAGTTGTCACTGCACTCTCCATGAGAGCACCTTTATCTCCCAATTCTCGAACACCTATTTGTGCTAAAAATATAATTAAAAGTTGTGTTCATTATTTTTTATTTGTCTGCAAATCTATTTTGAAAACAATTTAATAATTGTTGAACAATTAATCGATATATAGTCACAAATACATATACATTGCCATAAAGTTTATAGTAAAACTAACTGCCCTTTGCATACCCGTGCATTAATCACTTGGAGGCATATAACATGAAATGTCATTTCTTATACTTTTAATATTCTGTGATATAATATTAACTTAATATACGGTAGAGATTAGAAAGAATGTTTGCAAAAGACACTTTAATTATATTTCTGTTTAATTTATAGACAAAAATATTTAGGCTATGGATTACATGGAAACCATTCGCTCATTGATTTTATACACGAAAAATAAACTAAAAAAGTCATTCATATTCTAAACATATTATGAAATATAAGAGAATTAATGATAGAAATTCTTACCTAAACGTCATAAAAATGTCTCTATAATTGTCTCCAGAAATCCTATGTTATTATCAAATATACCGCAATAATACTATTTGGTGAGTGACTGTAAAAGTTGATTGCAAATGCATTTCAAAACTGGTCTTGTGGTCAATACTTTTATTTTTAATGTAATTTGTTTTTTTGTATATAATATTCTGGCGCTAGTCATAAAAGCGCCGCCGATATTGCAGTCGCTTATGTATGTCATGCGTGTGGCTGTCCTAACAATTTTGCCATACATTACCACACATTATATGATTTACTGTAATATTGAATTAATATTAAAACCTATTAAGCAGATTAACTACAAATCTCTCCGTTAATTAAAGTAATTTTTGCTTTTGTTTTTAAACAAAACACACAATCAATAGTTAGGCAAAAACCTTTAAGTCCTTTATTGTAGCATTAATTCTGTGTATTATTAATATTTAATTTATTAAATAGAAAGCCAAACTAAAAATAGGGTTTCTTTCAAATCTCAGTGCATTGTATATATGGAGACTTAATTTGGCACAAAATTTATTGATTCGCTATTGAAATAATATTTACATAAAAAATACATTGCAATCAAATTATTTATACACGTTTTATGACATGAAGAGCTAGTTTTTTGGCGTTAAAATAGTCAGTATTTGTTTATGATATTTGGCCCCGAACCAAAATCATGTGCAAAGTTTGCACAATTGGTTTCAAACTTTTAGTTAAATTTAGATTTTAAAGCCCAAATACATTTGAATTATACAATTAGAAACAGAATTAGATGTTAACATTGATAAAACCCTGCATTATACTAGCTATTTATATACACGAAAAAATTTCAAGAATATTCTATATGATTGTAATTACATAATTATATCAATACACTCAATGAATATCAAACAAAAACCTACCGTCCCTGATACAGCTAACCAGTGCTGTCAATCCGCTCTAATTCACATTACCAGTCAAACTCTATCTTATCGTTAGTTGTTTTGAATTCTGGTCCATAAATGTCATAAAAATCTATAAAAGTAATCCACATTTTAATAAACAGAATATTCAGCAATTCTGTGACAATAATTTCACTCTACTCTGCAGTAAAATTTATTTATTTATAACACAGCAAATTCAAGTGAAACAGAAATTTAATTTGATATTTAAGACTCATTTATAATTATTATTAACAATACGCGTAGGTTTAAGGATATAGCCATTGATTGATAATAAGAGTATTTATCGACGCTTATACTTGTCTATTGATTGCATAGAAAAATAGTCTTAATTTTGTGGAATATTTTGAGTTAATACTTTTGTTTACAATATTAAATATAAGCGCCGAAATACATAACAGTTTGTGATGTTTATGATACAATTTGTCTTAATGTTAGAGTTTCATATTAAGTTAATACAGTAATTAACAAAATATTTATACAAACTATTAGCTCGCTATTTACATTGAATATAAATTTATATATACTTTTATGACATTCAGTAAATGCATTCAAAATCGATGTTATAATTCTTTGCACACTTTTAGTGAATATTCATAAATTATTATAAATATTTTATCTAAATTTCTAGAAATTAATATATAATTTATATAATCAAAATGTTTCAATAAATGTCTAACAATAAATTTATTTAATACATGTAATTTATAGTTTCGCAATTTTAAAAATATCTCGCAATTTAAGAAATATAATATAATTATAATATGGGGAAATATATTGTACCATAATTCATTTGGAAGGTATTTTAAAATGGAAGGGTATTTAAAATATAGTTATATATAATTTGTAGCTTTGCATAGAATCTATCAATAATTCATAAACTAATTCACAATTCATTAAATGCATTCATTATATTTCAATCACTGGATGTCTAGATTTTCCTTTTCATTGCCTCCGATAATCATGTATTGCATTAGTAGTGATTAAATGCATTTGAAATCATGAATCCAAAGTCATATTTGCCAATCTCTCTATAGAGGAGACCTATTTGTGCCAAAAGGGCTCATTAGTGTTGGTGACGACCGGACTGTCCAGGGTCAGGTTTTTGTTTTTGAATGAATTCTTTTTGTTACGACTGTTACTGAGAAAGGCGTTCAACTCTTCGGTGCTGTCCTTTTTGCGGTGTTTATCACTGTTTGGATCCCTTTCCAGCTTTAATACTTTGAATCTGAGAAACAACATCAAACACGACCCGTATATCAACGTCAGCCATAGTATGACAATGAGTTCGGTGGATGTGATCATCTTGATCAATTTATTTTGTTTCTCAGTCACATCGGTGTCGCTATTAATAGGTTCTTGCGTTGAACTCTTCACATGATTATTGGTTTGGTTTTGCTTTTCAACATAAATATTGTTTATTTGGTTGGTGTTTGTGATGAAGAGATCACTTATTAAACTCCCGAAATAGGCGTAAACGAGGATTAGCACCAAAAGGAAATAACCTAGCACTGTTCACATGCATAAAAATACATTCAATTAATTTTGGCTAAATATAGAGATATTTTAATTAGTATTCAGAAAAATATTCTCGTAAACAGAATTCGCACAGAATATGCAAATTAAATGATATATAAATAATAAAAATTGTGTTAAATACCCATAAAATTGATTGCATTTCTATCGGAAGACTTCTTTGCATTTGCATTACAATCATCGACACAATTATTATTATCCAAAAATCGCTTCAGAATTAGATTTTTTGACGAGAAATTAGATTTATTTTTATTATGATTATCTTCGCCAACAGTTACAATAAGGTTTTCATTATTCAATGCATTATTAGTTGTCATATCATCACAAATACTCTTATTATCACTGATATTATCGTTTGTATTCATAATGTAATACTCTTGAGGAATGAGAGTCTCTCTCTCATACTCTCTGTAATTCTCTACCCTTTTTGTACTCAAAAACTCTTTTCCCTTATTTATGACTTCAGTTTTGGTGATTAACTCAAAAGCCGAGCACTAAATGCCACTCTAGTCTTAACCGAGTTTACAATACACACACAAAAACACAACAATTATATTATTACACAACACAAACATAACACTCGCTGTCATTACTAAACTACTGGTGTTTTTGTGCAGAACTCCACTTTTGGATCGATTCCCAGATTTGAGTTCTTATTAATAGAGAGCAGACATACGGCTCTTAACCCACAATACATTCACTAGTTTTGTCAAATAGTCTCACAATTTCTTGCCTTTATTTCTGGTTTATCTTTAGATCACAAAAGCTGTGACTTTGAGATATGCAGTAATTTTCAAAAAATAAAACAAGCTGAATTATATGATAAATCGTAATGTAATTAATTTAATTAACGAAATAGTGTTATCGTTGATCCTTAATTACAAATAATTTTAACCCTTTTAATAACATGTATATTCAGTACATTTACCATGTAATTTACAATTAGATTGGTTACAAAACATGATAAATGTCATAAAATAATTTAAATTCTGTAGTAATAGAAATTAACAAATAGAAATTTCAAATTATAATTTTAAACAACTATATTTGTATTACAAAACTAGAATATATTAAAACCAATATATATTAATATTTTCATGAATATTATTTATATACTCTACATATTAAACCCAAATGTATTTAAACAAACAAAAAATAATTCAATTAACTTACTGTACAAAAAAACTGCATTAAAGTGGAAAATATTTTTAATTAACTATTTACCTAATCATAAGAGTTACAAAATTATTTTATTATAATTTCCCGATGAAACTACTTATAAATGAGCGTTAATTAAATAAGTTACAAATGTTGTAAAATGTTTAGGCTTTGTAATTAACTAATACCTTATGCAACAACAGAACATAAATAAAAACAAAGTTTTAAATGAAATGAAAAATGCAGTCAATATAGGAGAGCACAATGAGAATAATATTATAAGTGAATAAATATTAATAAATTAAAGTTTTATTTATAATATAAAAAATAGTTGCTACGAAACCAATTTCATCGACTTTTTGAATAACAAAAAACATTTTGTGCGACAATTGATAGGAAGAATTGTTTTTATATACGAGACCGAAAAGCGTAGAAAATTTGATTTAAAATATTTATTTCAATTTAAGAAATATATTTATCAAACAATAACTTTGATATTTTTCGGATACTTTTTTCGTTTGTGACCCACAGTTATGCGAAGCGATGGATTCAAAAGCAAATTTGAATAACAATGACATGAATGCCAATGAAGTAAAGGAGAAATGTAGCGAAAAGTGTATAACAAATGATATGAATATCAAAATCGATGACAATCCAAGCGATACGGACGCCGGCAATGAAGCTAACGGTGCGGTGAATGAGAAGACAGACGAGAATGAAGACAACAAGAAGGCCAACAAAATGAAATCTTATGACTTTCTCTGTATGTCTTTCCCCTATACTATACTTTCTTACTGCACTTTTTTCTGCTCTCATACAATGTATGATAATTGCATTATAAATCAATTGTCATAATAAGTATAATTTGATTTTGAAAATAATTTACTTGTATTGTTAGGCACTATATTCTACTCAATGGTAGCGTTGCTGGTGTTCTCGACTCTGTCCCGCACTTATGCCATACATTCGGGCAGTTGTTACGGAACTCTATATGGCGTGCAGTCAATGCTCGCCTATACGTCCGTAGGACTGGCCGTCTCTATCATCCGAGCCCTTCGCAAACAAATTAAAGGCAATTAAGCGCTTAAAATACTTACCAATATATCATATTTGAACAAATAATTCAATTATAGTATTTTTGTTAACTTTTTAATCCAATTAAATGTTTTATTTGTTTAATTATATAAATTGAGTCTTTTGTGTACTTTTCTTATGAGCAGAACACGAGACTCCGGTTGAAGAAACAGATGATGATATGAAGTCAGAGGAGGACAAGGATCCCAAAACCTGTTTGAGTGGGTACCAGAAGTTTGAAAACTCCCCGAGCATTGAGACACCGGATTTGCCACCAGATTATGACTCAACGGATGAGAAGCTGAGATATCAACCGGAATTGAAACCCAAGACTATTAGCTATTCTGTGGACAGACCTTACAGTGGCTTTGACTCAAACAAGTTGTCGTCATCTATACTACCGCTACCACTACTACCGCCCCCGCAGTCCCTCCACAAGAGACAGACCGCGGCTCAGAATGTGACCCAAAATGAGGACCAAAAGGAGAAGTCAAATGTGGATCCAAATGAAAAGCCAAACGATTTGAGTGTCTTATCTGCGGCCGACTTGAAAACGATGGACACAAAGGAATTGATGGCCAAACAGATGTCCTATGAGAGCAACGCTATGAATGAATTGGATTCTGTGGTCACTAATTATGAATCAAATGAAACGAAGTTTGAATTCAAGGGCCCGGAAGAGGATCACGTCTATCGTATCAATGATTACTGGAATGACTATAATCTCAACGATTTTAAAAACAAGTTTTGAATGATTTTAAAGGCATTGTGTGTGCACTTGAGTTCAATTTTTTCAAGTTAATTGTTTGCCATTATTCTTATGTCAAGTATTTTTGTCATTTTCTTAAGTGTGTTGTTGTCTGAAATCTAATGAAATGTTTGACGAGTACATACTGGTACAAGTACATTTACTGGTACAAGTACATGTTTGTAGTTTATACCCATTGCGACAGAGAATTGTATGGAGTTTTGACATTTAAGATACTATTTTAATACAACATACTTAATTTATTGTTAATACAAAAGTAATTACAAAATTTTTAAAAATAATGTTTGGCTTAAATACAGTTTACTTGAACTTATGAGTCAAAGTTAAGTAAGTAATGAACAAATATAACACAAATTACAATTGTCTTGTTTTATACCGAGTTTGTATAAAATGTGTTGTTTTTGTATATAAAATCAATAATTGTAAACAATTGTCTTTTATAATAAAACACATGAATTGAATGGCAAAACACGATAACATAACTCACGAGTACACCTAAAACAGACTTTATAACAGCAAACATACACTCAAAACCTATAACACAAAAATAAAACTACTTAAAACCAAATCCAAAAATCTATACTACAAAAAAAGTCGTATAATTTATCGCCGGCAGAGATAGTGTCCATAAGAAGCTGTCAATAGTTATCACCAGAAGATGAGAGATATATTTATCGTCTGAAGTCCTCATCCCCTCCCATGTCATCCTTTGCCGACTTCTTTGGTTTCTTAACTTTGCGTTCAATGGGAATATAATGAACACTCTTATGAATACTAGACAATTGAATAGATAGGCATTCCTATGATAACTCTATGGCATTCATGTGAACACTCACTGTATGGGTGGTGGGGCCGGACAGTGCTGTGCTTTGTGGTGGTGGTCCCGCTCTATCCGTATGGGAATCGGTACAGGAATAGGCATTGGCATGGGATGCGGCAGCAGTCCAGCTAATAGTAGGCCAGCCTTTCATTCACAGTGACAATGATTTTGATGTAATTCACAGATAATGAGATCCGTTTGGATCGACACATACCTCGAGTAGACCTTTCTTTTTGCCTTCGCTCACGTCTATCAATACGAGTGACACAACCAATGAATAAAACACTATTAATCTCTTCATTATAGCTTTTCTTTATATTTTTCTTTCAGAAACGAAAGCAAAAAACTAAATAAATAAAAAATAAAAGTTTTCTAACGAAAGAGTAGAAATTTGGATCAATATTTGAGTTTTATATATGAGTTTTGAGTGAAACCCATAGTCCAACCCCTTTCACTTCGGCTAAAATCGAAATTATTTTATTTACAAAAATAAATAGAAATTAATAATAGTATTAAGGACATTTAATATCGATTTATATCTCTAGATAACTATTATTTATAGATATTTTGTTATACTCTTTATTGTAGTAATGAATGATTGTTATATATATATATTTCTTGATTACATGATGAAAATATATCCTATAATTACTTAAGACTTTTGGTGTTAATCACCGCATCGATCATTAAATTGAATGCGAAAGAGAGAGAGAGAGAGTAATTTTCTAGTCAATGAAGTTCTGTTAATGAATCACAATCTAATTGATTACAAGACTTTCATTTGGATTTGGATTTCTATTTGTGTTTTATGTCTCATGTATTAACTTTGAGGTCAAAAAACTATTTTTTGTCGTAATTGTATTTTGGTTTACTTGAAATGAATCCACAGTTAATTAAAAACCTAAAAAGTCTGCAAAACTTGATATAAGCAAAGATATCGTGACTAATAACTATAGATTATGTGTAAATATAAGTCATAAGAATCGGCAAAAATCCATATATTAATAGTGAGAGTGTCCGCTGTGTGAGAGACACACAAAAGGCAGATATTATAGACATATTTGAAAATATCTGTTGAAAATGCGAGAGTTATCTGAGTATAGGAGTTGAACACAAGAACTAACGGCGAGAGCACTGGTAGCCGAGACGCCAGAGCATGACTATTACGGCTAAAACAAAATCAATGTGAATATTAGTTAATGCTATCCAATGGTAATAATAATAAATATTTGATTTTTTACAGTTCATCAACGATGTGAATGCATTGGTTAGTAGTGTTAGCCGAGAGAAGTGGTGTCAATACATAGATATTATTTATTCATTATTTAGAAAATAGAGATTTTTGTTGTTTTAAATTCCTGTAACCAATTGGCCATTAATAGGATTTATAGTAATAGTCTCTGGGATTGCGTGCAAAGCATTTCTGTAGAAATCTTTCCAATTTTTTGTAGATATATATATATTTTATGAAAATTTCTTTTATTAATCAAATGTCTGCATCCGTTTGAGTAGAGAAACAATGCCTGAGAATAATAAAGGTTTGTGTGAACAATAATTATTTGCATCATGTGTTTGACAAATATAATTAGAAATAATTTTTAATTAGAAATGTGTGTTAAATGCATGCAATTTTGTAGAGATTGGCAAAATAGGCGGCGGGATGTTTATATTGATCCTGATCATCCTATTTTTCGCCGCTCATGGAGGCTCTAATGAGATGATGTACCTGACGCTCGCGTTTGTATTCATTATAATCGCATTGTTTTCATACGGATTCTGGTCGTCCGTTTCCAAAGGAGAAGGTATGCATCGAAATATATATTTATTTTATTGATATCAAAAATATTTGCCTATGATTTCACGTAATATTTCTTTTATGACATGAGAACTGAATTTAAAACTAATAATAAATACGAGAAATCAAAGGAATTTTTCATTTAAATAAATAAATAATTCATGGATTATAAGACATTCGCAGGGCTTGTCTACCGCTGCATAACTGATGAGAATATTCTGTTCAGTATATTATAAAAATGGGTTTTTCGCGGACATAATATACTCAGAGAGAGAGAGAGAGAGAGAGAGAGAGAGAGAGAGAGAGAGAGAGAGAGTACACAAAAGTGTATTATTCGTACTAAAAAACAAACATAATACACAAATATATATTTCTAAATATATTATTTATATTGAGTGATTGATTTGTTGCAGGCATTTGGCAGTATTGGGGAAAACAGAACCTACAGCACCAGCAGATATCAAACCCGAACTACCATTACGGCGGATCCTTTAGAAACTACAAGTCAAACCCCAATAAAGCGGTCCACATCTGCGCGCCGCCTAAGATGGGAGGCGCCCGACTCAACATATACACCATACCATTAAACCCGTCGCTGCAACGAAACTCATCGCTCAATTCGCCGCACCGGCCCTTAGGGCGCACCCCCTCCTCAGCCCATCGACACAACTATCATCACAACCACAATAGGAGTAGTTTTAGGCGAAAGCCCGACACCAACGAGGAGGAGGTGAAAGTGGAGGTCTATCGCCAGTCGGACAATAAGACCACAGATAATACCGAATCCAAAGACACGTCTGAAATAAAAGAAATTCAAATTTCCATTCCGTCGGATAAATGAGTACTTCTCCAACATTTAGTTATTATTAAAATTGTCTTAAAGTCAGTCAACCATACAATCTTTATGACGAACAAATTTTTTTATCAGGTTTACTATTATTATTAAGCTCTCTCTCTCTCTCTCCCTCTCTCTCTCTCTCCTGCAGTTCCTGTGAATGCTTCGGTTTATTGAAAAATTATTCATTCAAATGAATATTTCCACAAAAATTCATTTTCCAAACATTTATGACTTGTTATTATCTGTGGACAAAAGACACCCTAAATGTGATACTCTCTGATAAAATGACTTTTTGAATACAATTTTCAATTTACATAAAGAATTACGAAAAATTATAAAAGAGTATATAATATTTAAAGTAAATAAATGACTCATGATCGTATTAATCCATGAACGGGAAAATGTTAACAAACCATTACTGCTTATTTATACATTACATAATCTTTGGGAGTTATTATAATTGAAGCCTGAGTTTTTATATAATATTAAATTAAATAATAAGTCGAAACACAAATAACACGAAAAAATAATAATATTTTCACAAAAAACAAAAATCAATTTCCACGGCAAACAAATTGATTCTCTGTACGAGTGGATAGAAAATTAAAATTTAATGTGAAAAATGAAAAATCCTTTTTTGTGATACGAAAAGTGTTTTATTACGTTAACAGTCATTATTGCATTGTAAGGCAATGGGGGGAGGGGGACAAAAACTCACATAAAAATACCCCAAAAATACTAAAAACCACTTTTGAAACCAAAGGAAAATATTTTATTTATTCAGTAAAAGAGATAAAAATTTTAAAATGTTTTTCTCAGAGAAAGTTTTTGTCCCCATCTTTATAGTGCCATAACTTTATTGTTATTAATATTTAATTTTAAATGTTTTGAAAGCAAAACAATCTTTTTATATACCATACGAAGGAAAAATGTTTTACATTTAAAAATGGGAAAATGGGAAACTGAGATTTATTTGAAACACAGAATATTTTTACGGGATATTTAATTTGAAAATTTTCAATTTCACTTTCCATTACATATTAATAACTGACTAAACATGAAGTGAAACAATAATTAAAAGCAAAACGGATTGAAATCTGTTATTATTGTGTCTGTAAATTACAGTTATATTTATTGTGATATTTTATGTGCTTATTATTGATGTAATCATGATATGATGTGCTATTTTTGTTGGGTTCATAATTATATTACTTTCTATTTTTACTATTGATTAAATTCACGACTTTAAAAAATAATCTATATCACTTCATACAGCCATTAAGGACTCAATGAAAAATAAAACAATTAATGAGTTTTCATAAATATTGTATAAAAAACTACGATCAAGTTTTTTCAGATAATTTTATAACTTTTATTTCATAAAAATTGTATTAAATGTTTTTGAAATTATCAAATTAAAAATGAATTTCAACAAATGTTATAATAATTAGACTTCATTGAATATTTTATAATGATAACTTACTTTCTATTTTAAATAATAATAATTATATAAAAATCTTATTTAATATTTATATATAAATTATTAGGCATTTTTATATATGTTATAATCTAATTTTGCGCACTGTTACTATAAACCTATATATAAATCAAATATTGATTTAATTTTTCAAACAATATAAGCAGCGAATATAAAAATCACGTAATATTTATACAAAAGTTTATATTCATAATTCATAAACTATTGACAAAATAATTGCTTTTGTCATTTAATTATTGATATTTGCAAAGAAAGTTCACATAACCCCATAATTTTGAGCTAAAATATGAGGGATTGTGTGAATAATCAAAAAATCAATTCCTTATTACAAATGTAATGTTAAAAATAGAAAATTATAGACAAATAGAGATTATAATACATTTATTTGACATTTGACTGATTTTTCTAATTTAATGCCTGTTATGTCTTATTATGTTAAAAGCAATGGATATATGCCTTAAGAATTGAAAGCTAATACATAGGGAGCATGTCTATGGTCTCGCACATCCATATAAAAGCAATCGATATAATCATGTAAACACTGATAACCAGTCGCTTTTGAGATGAATTTTGTTAAGAAAAAGAGACACAGAATTTTGTAATTTAGATAATATATTAAACAATTTTTGAGTTTACTAATATTGTTTATAATACGTAAATACACGAAACATTTTAATAATGGGTTTACAAAATGATCTCCACTTTGAACCCATGCTATGATAAACTGGTGGCCAAATGATATGTATGTACTCAACGGCACTGATGTCTGCCTCATATACAAGAAGCCCTAAAATTATATTATATTTTCTATAAAAATATATTTAATTTTAAAGCGAAATGTGTGTCAAACGCGAAGGTAAACATATTTTT
>CAJPVJ010002592.1:0-12717 GCA_905397405.1 Oppiella nova
AAACAAACTTTCTTTGCATATAAAGTATGGGAGTCTTAAGCAGTGGAATATAGTCTTCTACTCTTCGGCCGGTTTTTACATTTTTGGTTTAGTTTTCTTCATTATTTTTGGGTCAGCCCGACCTCAGTCGTGGGGTATAATTGAGGGCAGATCCCGAGGGCCCACAATAGCCACGTGCGGCCGGTCCAGAGCACCCACCTATGCGTCGAGCTATAAGAACGTGTCGGCGCCCACCACTCCTCGATCTGTACTCAAAAATTTCAACATATCTAATGGTGTTCTGAACGGAACGCCTAATATTTTTTCGATCAGTTTTGCCGAAACAGACCACCAAAATGATGATAAGGACACAGAAGTGGGGGAAGACATAGACGAGGGTTTGGATGAGAATGAAGAGGAATTTGATTACAACCACTATTTCAAAGAAAGACGATTTAGTATTTTCCCCATTCCTTAGAAACCCATTATTATTGACACAAATTGTAATTAATTTTATTGTTTCTCAAATGTGCATCATTAATAAAAACCTACATAATTTATATCATACATATTCATAACTTATAAATCATACAATTAGCTTACAATTAGTGCACCCTCTCACACGTATAAGCGAGATAAACCCTCTTACACATTTTTGTTTTTAATATTTTAATATTACAACTTAATTGAACAAGTTTATATTTTTATAATCTATTTTAGGATATTTTACGTAAATTCAATGACTACAGTATTAAGTAAATAATTGTTGAGATCTTATAATAACAATGATTTATTTATTGGAGCTTTTATTAAAATCTGAGATTATTGAAATCTTAACATTAATTATATTTGTAACAATTTTAATATAAATAAATAAAACAAAATATAATTACATTAAATTTTTTTAATACATCCATATAAATTATTTAATTATTATATTTTTTAAGATAGCTTTAGATTATAATATTATGTAATACTGTATAATGTTAGAGCTAGATCATTTTTAAGTAATGATATATTTATATAAATTCTTGAGAATTTAGGATTAATATGTTTTTTGTCTGCACTGTACTTGATGTTTCAGATGTACTGCACAACTTTGCACTATTGTACTTTACCCCGACTCTTTTGTACCAATTCCCCTTTTATCAAATAACCCGGATTAGAGTCAACCGATTAATATGCCTAAGTGACGCATTTAATTAAAATAGACAACCAGGCTAAGTTAAAATATAGTTAAGTGTTTTGCGATATATGGTACGATGTATATCAGTACAACAGGGGTTAAGTGTATTTATGTATTCATATGTGTTGCACACTGTACTGTATTGAAAACATGATATAGTATATTAATAAACTGTGATAGGTGCAAACGTTCCCTGTTTTTATAGGAATAGATTAAAACATAACCAAAACATCTGATAATTAATAATATGCTCACACTTTCAGGGTTTTTGAAAGTGCTGAGACGTCCGCTTAATATCTGATCTTTTAATGAAACAACAATTATATTAAATAAGGGACACAACTGATAACTATATATTCATATTAAATAATTAATACTATTATAAATTATACATTGTATTATAAAGATGTAATTATGAAAATGTATTTAAAACAATATTTTATTTGAATGTTAAGATTTTGCTTGAAAATCAAAATATGAAAACTAATTTCAAACTTATGGCATATAAAGTTAGGAATATGAATAAATGAAATGCAATTTTAGTGGTTCCGTATGAGTGGTTAGTGTTTCCCAAAAAATAATGATACTTTAATTAATAGCTATCCTTGAATTATCATTTTATATAAGTTTGACATTTTTCATCTGGAAATCTATTTTGAGAATAGTTTGGGATTTCCGAAAAAATCAGATGTCTGTCCAAATCAGATGTCTGTCCAAATGTGCGAATGGTTTATGGGATCGAAGATGTGTTTTAGATATGAATATTAATTTAAGTGAAAATTGACGTCAAAAATGATTGTAGTTTTGATAACTTTTTTAAAAAACTTTGATAAAGAAATGTTTGTACATTTATTGGAAACCTGTAACAAACTAGCTCACAAAATGATTATATCTATGAACTCATCGACACTTGTATAAATTAAAATACAATTTGTAAATTATTCACACATTTTATACAAACACTAATGCGTTTCAAAGTGTAGTGTAATTATATTAATTTTTTTATATAAAATATTATGTTATGTAAGAATATTAATACATACAAGCAATTTATTGTTTGACAGTTTATGATTGATTTGCTGTTATAATGAGGTTTTAATAGAATTTTGCGATAACTTATGCCTAAGTTTAAGCAATATTTTATTTGTTTTATTTAAAACGGAGAAACAGCAAAAAATGTATATAAAAATACGATGTTTTAAATATTTTATTACAATGTGTGCGAAACAAATGCAAATCGCAAACCAATTAACCCGAAGACAGGCTCAAAGATTGATTTGAAAAATCTTTTTTTTATTCTCACAAAACGACTTAAGCCTATGAACTGCGAAACTCATGGACTGAATCATAGGAATCTCATCAGAAAATTCCGTAAAAATAAAAAAAAATACTGCATATAATGACAACTTTGAAAAAATAGCTATTATAAGAGACTATGAGGTCTATTATATTGCAAAATATAATGTTATATACAGTAGTAAAATTTGCCAATAGTCTATGAAATTACAGTAAAAAGCTATTCATTTAGAAAATGAACATTTAAAAAAGCAACAAATAGAGTATAAATATGTTCGACACGTGTATTGTATTAGAGGTTTAATGGAAAGTGAGTCTTAACTTGAATTTCAAGTATTATTACCGAAACCTATCATATCTTAACGATTCAGACATCGAAGCGATGTTTGGAAACCGGAGCGACAAAAATGTTTCCCAATTTATTTCGTACCAAAAGTGTGTAAATCATTAGTGGAAATGTACAATGGTTTTAATGAATTGAATTTAATTATCAATAAATAGCAATAATTAATATACGCTAGTTATACCTGTATATTATTTATATATGATTCATTCATATATTATATTGAATAATACTGTATTTGTTTATGTCTTATGCAATAAATTTATGCATTTAGTAATTAATGATTAATATTTCTCAAGACATGAATAGGCATAATATATTATTTATACTGTAATATAGCATACTGTACAACTGGTCTACTAAAATATATAAATTAAGATCTTATATACTGTACATTACAATAATTTAATGAATATTTTTGGTCAATGACAATATTATGATTACAGAATTTATATTCTACAATTCTTTAAATATTAAATTAATAATTTTGTAAATGTATAGCACATGCATTTCCCGCTAAGAATTCATAACAAAATTATACTTATTAATATTCAATAGCATGTTCAATGCATTCATACAAATATCCAATAATGTGTATATAACTTAGTATTTATATTTATATATACACAGTAGATTTCGTTTTATGATAAACCTTTAGATAAATATTTTTTAAATATTGCATAATCTTAATCTTATCCAACCCAAAAAATAGTTGTGCAATTTTATTTTTTATGGAAAATCTAGATTTTATAAAATAAATTCAAAGTCTTCAAAAATTATACGGCAATTAATATAAACTGAATTAATTTTAATAGCAATATAAAATAATTGTATAAAATAGGAATTTGTCTGTAAGACATGTTTGCAAACATTGTGCCAATAATATAAAGTACACAATAATATAAAGTACACTATCTGTATAAATATCAACCCATTTCTACACTTGTTTTATATTTCACATATATTTACAACACTTTACTTAAAACACGTGTAGATATACTTTTACTGTATATAAGTAATGGGTTATTAATTTGCAAACTTTCCTTTTCAATTTATTGCACGTATTGCTTAATATTTATTTTCTATAAGGAATTGCTTATTGTTTTGACATTGAAATTGACTTTTACCAGACTAATCTCTATTTTAACATATATTTAATAAGTTTTAATCTAGCTATTTGTTAATAACAAATTGTTAAGTTATTCATTCATGTGATGACAATGTGATCGCAAAAAGTCAGACTTTTAGCGATTTTTCGAAATATTCTTATCGATAATTCCCAATAAATATCATATTTATGAAAGTACATTATATGTACCAATATACAGCACTGTATATCAATAGGCTATTGTGATTACCCACATAAACCGTACCATAAATAGGGTTTCATACATTGTTTTCATAACAATTATTATCATTTCTCTAGACAAGTGTGAAATGTATTTCTGAGAAGTCATATGATTTGTTACTGAAAGACCTATCTGAGATTTAACATAAAAAAAATTCGTACTTTTATTGCACTATTATTTCAGACAGCAGTCAATATTCTCAATAAACTTCCCGATAAACATTTGTCTCAACACTTATGTATTATTTAATAATATTAGAGCATTATTGGGTAAATCATATATAAATTATTTCACACAACGAGTCATAATGTACTACAATATACAGTAGAGAAGCGACAAAATGAAAAAATTAAACATTTGATTAAACGATAGCTTTTTATTAATTATAAAATGCACCAAAGAATTAACACATTTACCAATTTGTTGCTCAATAATTGCACACTTGATGTGCAGTTAGTATGCGATTTGTATTTCATATATGAGTGAAACGCTCAAAATTTTGGGTTCACACCATCTGACTCTGTGTTAGATATATATATATATATATACAAAATATTCTTGTTTTTCTCACTCAGAGTCACAAATATCTGTATTCTTACGTATAATATGAGCCCTATTTTTATACGTTATTCTCATTATTTGTTAAATACAAATAACTAATTAACAATTAATTGCATTATAATTATGATTATTTCAAAAGTGTCAACTGTTAGAACATAGAAATAGTATACGAATTGGTAAATTTATTCATTTATACTCGTGTTTAATAATAATTATGAGAAATATTGCATATATTGGGTACAGCATTAAAGCGTTTGACTGTACATAACGTGTGTGTAATTACAGCGAGAGTGTGTGTTTCGCCGTAAAACTCCTTCGACTCCTTTCACAACAATACAAAGTATAGCATAGAATCCATAGACTGTATGTATGGCGAGAGAGAGAGAGAGAGAGAGAGATTGCGAGAGAGAAACACTGTGAGAGAGATTGTGGAATACGAGAGATAAGAGAGCATAGCATACATACAAACAGACAGAGTGTGTATGAGATGTATGTTCAACACGAGGAGAATGTATTAGTGCGCAAAATGCAGAAACGTGGAGTAGGCAGTTCCCTTTGCTGTGAGGTGGTTCCCTTTTCGCACTGTCCTTGTCTGTCATGTTGCGTAACTATGATGTAAGCACTCACCAGTGGCTTAGCCATCCAGGTTAATTAACGGTTAATTGGGCACAACTGACCACAAATGAAATGACCTAGCTACCAATATCTATTTAATGGGGTACACGGTTTGCAATGACCATTGCAGAGCTGCCGGCGCCCCAGTTGTACGCCACTTATGTTGGAGTGGAGGCAAGGGTGTAATAAACCTTGTTACCTTGGTATTTCCTCGTTAGACTATTTGAAACTTTTTGCACAACAATTTTCTGTATATTTCTCTCTCCTCTTCTCATTACTCCTAACTCTCTATAAAGTCATTTGATTTCTATTATTGTTTTTGTTGTCTATTTAGTGGAAATATATATTTGTTTATTCAATACGAAGTGAATTCTTCAATAATATCAGAGATTTATAAATATAATTGTTGTGAGCGTTGGACTCGTTATTCAGTTTTATTACTCCTTTCCATAATAACTGTGTGTTTGTGTGCATCACGTTATACACAAGCGAAGGGTCACCACTGGCTTATGGATGCTATGGATTGCCATTGCTATTAATATCACCGAAATTATTATATATTTCAACCAATTTGTGATAAAAAAAGTGTGAAATATCTGCTTAAATGTAAGAATCTATTTTGTCTCTATAATATTTATTTTTATGTTTAGAAATAGGTTTATTTATTAATTTCTTATGCTCAATATTTATAATTAGTTCACAAACGCTTAGTACAAAAATATATTTCACAACATTATCCAAACACCGATTATTATATATTTTTTTATGTTTCAATAATTATGAGAATATTTAAAACATATTCCGAAAACAAATAATAATTTGTAGCACTTTATGCATTATATAGCATGTAATACATACAGTACACTGTACTGACTGTACTGTATACTGTTAACAACCCTTCGTATATACAGTAAAAGGGGGGAAATATGTGAAAATTAACATTTATTATTAGAATAAGTTTTTAAAACAATTTTTCAAATCAACAGAATATTTAACAGATTTTTTCCTATTTTTTCTAATAACAGAATTCATTGACAATTAATAATTAGCAACAAAATAGAAAAACGAAAATCCGTTTGAAATTAAAAAATAATAATACATTGACTGATAAAGCAATATTTGAGAGAAAAAATTGGTTAATAAAATAATCAATTAATAGTATTTGAAAAAACAAAAAGTATTGAAATAAACTATTGGCGACAAAATGACAATGAACTCAAAGCTGATGTTTTTGCCACTCAAAGAACTTCAGCACTATTTAGTGAACTTGGAGTTTGAAAACGAAAAACTAAAGACAGAATTGACTACAATATCGCGATTTAATTGCATTTTGGAGAATATCCGGCGATCGAGTAATAAGGGATTCAATTCAATGCAATTAGTCGATAGGAATAAGACGTGTCGGTGTAATGAGCACCTGAACGGACACCTGAGACGTATGGCCCAGGAGGCGGACATTGAGCTGAGGGTATGGCAGGAACAGTACGACAAACTGGTGCTGAAGACCAAACACGACTATATGTCCGCTTATGACGAGGACAACCGATCGCTGAGTCTTTCGCCCCGGAGTTCGACCGGACACCTGACCCCTCCTCAAGAGATACAATGTCTGGACCCAGAGCTCGACACAAGCACCCTATCATTGAGTTCGAGCAACACTTGCGACACGGGCTACATGTCCTCAAACAAGACGATGAGCGTCGGCAGTAGTAGTCCACTATCAGGCGTGAGGTCACCAATGAGTGACTCGGAGAACGCAAACTTCAGTTTCAATAACAACAGGACTACTGATCACAAGAACTCTCAAAACAAAGACAAACAAAACAATAATCTTCGCGACTCGTCGACCGTACGGTACGTAACGCTGAGTCCGCCGGCGGACGAGTCGACGACTTCCCGATCGTCGCCGTTAGTGGTGTTTGAGTCGCCGAAACTGGTGTGCGATTGGCCCGACTGTCGGCGAGTGTTCAGCAATGAGGAGATACTAATACACCACCGAAGGAATCACATCCGAAAGTCTATATATCACTGCGACTTCTGCAGCACAAGACTTCTCAGCAAAGAAGAACTCGACAATCATATGAAAAAACACCGGCATTTGAATCGCGAGGACAGCCGTCGCGACGCTAAGCCACCCGTTGCTAAAGACGAAGTCACTTCCCACCAAGACATGGATGTGTTGGACATCGAGAATACCTCAGAAGCAGTCAATTTGAGTAATAAGTCTCATATAAACACTAATAATAATAACTCCGTGAATGATATGAATTATAATAACGTCAACCAAAACGGACTTACATTTCAATCGGCATTGTTTGACAGACTGTCGGCCCATCACCAGAAGTCGACGTCACCGCCAATCGTCAAAAGCAATGACTTGTCGCCTCAGGACACCTCACCAGACAATCAACAGCTCGTGAGGCCGGACGAGTACAAGCGGACCCGGTATTCAGGTGTGGGCCGATACCGGTGCCCGTGGCCCGACTGCGGCTACACTCCACACTTTCTGCGCGATCTGCGCCGACATATGTTTAAACACACGGGCGATAAGAAACACAAATGCGATTCACCAGGGTGCGATTTCGTGTCCGTCTGGAAGACATCGCTATTACAACATCAGAGGAAAAAGCATTTTCTCAACACTAATCCAAATCCAAACGATTCCGCGATTTAACGCGAAAATCTAATTCATTACTATTTTCTAATTATTTAATTCTCATTAATTGTTTTCGTTTTTTCATTTCAAAATAAATGATTTTTTGCTAATTTTATTTATTTTTTGTCATCAGTTTCTGTTGATTTTTTAATAAAGTTTTTTTTCAATTACACTAATATATAGAAAAAGAAATTGTTATATAATTAACTAATACATTATATTATATAAATTCAATCTAGAACAATTTGTTGGTCTAAAATAATTATTTTAATAGAAAACTATGATTTTGTTAAATAACTCTAATATAGTAAAAACTAAATTACCTCAAACAAATGTTAATTATCAACATGTTTAGTCTATTTGAAATAATTACTTAATTACTGTATAACCATATAGAAATTATGACTGAATTGTGAGAGTTTTGGCTCAAATGAATTATTTTTTATAATACCGGTGCTTCACATTTGAGATCAAACATTATGACTTATTTTTATGATATATATTATTCTTCAAATACTTAAATTTATTGTAAAGCTAATTTAATTTTTAAAAAGTGTTGTATAGAAAGTCTATAATAGAATTGAAAATATTGTTTCAATTTATTAATTAAAAAACATTTATTTTATGAAAGAGTTTGTGACAAAACATTATGGTATAAATGAAAAAACTTATAAATATTTAATATTATTGTATAGAATATTATATTTTTAAACAACAATTCTCATTGATTCTAAATATTGTAAATATTTGAAAAATTATTCATAATTAAGAGTTAATAAAATATTTATGAAGATAATAATTATACATAATCAGATACTGTTACTTGAAAAATTTGATCACAAAAGTGCCAAATAATATTTATAAACTACACTATTTAGCACTTTTGTGACTAAATGATAAGCATTTGCTTTAAACTTTAAACTCTGTTCTTATTTTTATGGTCGTATACTTTGCATGTATCAGATTAGGAAATATTTTTAAAAGTTCCTAGAGTATAATCTCTTTTATACAAATGATAGCAAAACTTTTCCATTAAATTGGATAACAAAATGTCTACCAATAATAGGTTTTCCCAATCTTATCAAAAGTATTTCACTGTTTTTAATTTGATTCATATCAAATCCATAGAGACAGTAAGCTTTGTGTTATAAATAATTATACTGTAGGTATTGTAATGAGAGTTAAGAATAAATGAATTTTTCAATACATAAAACAAATTAATTTAGTAAAAAATAGCTAATAATTCTTGGATCAATTTGAAGTAAATAAAATTTTTAAAAATTTCAAAATAAATATAATTTGATGTTTCCTAACAGACATAACAAATTATTTGTTTACAGAGTATTACTAAATTAATTTAAGGCATTTAGATGTTTGATTGATATTCATCTAGGCAAAAATGCTGTCCATTGGCTGGAATGAATTGTTTGCATTTAAACATTTGACGTCTGGCCGGAAACCGTGGTGAAGGCTCTAGAGGTGGACTCGTAATTGAGCTAAAATTCAACTCAAATGGTGGCACATCAGGGTCCTTTGGTTTGATTTGAATAAACTCATCTTCACTTGAATTCTGATCTGCATTTTGTTTAAATAATCTCTCTTTAAATGTATTACGAGTTTTCTCAATAACGGATGAAAGTGTGGGCCTTTTTATGGCATTTGGAGTCCTATTGAATCGGACTATCTTTCCCACCGACGACTTCCATACTAGGAATAAGACGGCACTTGCGATATGCATCACTAATACCAGTGCCCAAAACCCCTGCGCCCAATAAAGTCGGTAAACCAAGAATTGCGAGAATTGTTTGGCACATCCTATCGTATTAAAAGTGTTGAAACTTTCGTCACTTTCCTCTATCGCTTGATTTCTACACATAATATCGCTGTTGATATTACAGCAACTGAATGGTACACTATTCCAGTAGTCCAGTATATTCCTATATTGCACGTCGACAACCCAGGGTATGTTAAACCAATCTGTATACCTCGTGGCACCGCAGCACTGGTAGTCAAATTGCAGTGAATCCATCAGTTTCTTCTGGTTAATATCCGACGAATAGTAGTCCATTGTTTGCAATATACCGGCAGAAAATCCGCTGTCAATGCTATTCATGTAATCGTATGTATAGATCATAATCGATGGCGTTATCAATATTGCGGTAATGATATAGATGTAAATAAAATATCTAATTTTCTTATTTCGACGTATTTTCTTCGAGCTTAACAGTTAGGGATACAAAAAATACAAATTTAGTCAAACATTTGATACTTTTAGTTCATTTTCATACAAACCTCCAGCCCTTGTGGAGATTGTAGGTAAGGATGATGTCTTGAAACAAGACAATTGAACTGTACGTCAAATACATTATAAGAAATGTATGAAATGAAAAGTCTGGGCCTAAAAGAGCTTTACTTTGAATGAGATAGACATAAATGTATGAACTGATGGCCAAAACGCTGATGCAAATGAACATTGATATACAATTACAGATAAATATGATGACTGCAATTATATTGCTTTGTTTTTCTGAAAGTTGACAATTAAAAGAAAATGCCATTTTTTAAATATCACTGAGATTTGTGAGATTTAGATTAGTGATTAAAATATTAATAAATTCATATTTTGATCAACAATTGATTCTCGTGATTCAAAGAGCTCATAATATTGATACTGGTAATTTATTTATTGTAAATTATAACTTGCAAATTACAATATTATTATTGAGGTGTCCAAATGTATTCACTTATTATTACCTATATTTTACAATTATGTCTCTAATTTATTTTAATTGTATGAGTATCGTTTAATGACTACAATTAATTGATATTTAGGTGCTAAAAGGTCCTTGTATCTAGCTACTTACCTTAACTTTAGCAATATAACTTGAGAAAAATAAGGTTAAATAGCTAAATTATTTTCCAATAATACATTCTTAACACAATTTTCAATTAATATTTTGCATGACTTTTAATAACGATAGTTTCATATAATTTATCGATATTAGTACCAAAACAATAATTATTATATTTTAATTCAACACCAAATATAAAACTTCTTTTGCATTAAATTCCTTAGCAATCAATCAAAAATATGTAATTTAAATATTTGATTGATAACAAAAGTAGTATCATAAACAAATTCCGTATGTATTACGCGTATACTTTGATTAAAGTGCTTATATTTATTGGTAAATTTTGTTTTATTAATGACATTATATAGTGAACTGTATAAGTTATATAGAGGCCAAGTTAAAGCATTTTTACTCTATTTTGTTGATCTATTTATAAAAATATATACTTTTATATAACTTTTTCCAATATCCAAACCATTTTTGATTTTTATGATGAGTAATGAACTCAAAAAATCTAATGAAAATAGTCTATAATCTATCGGTATTTCTTGATTTACTACTTTTGTTGATATTTTTAGATCAATTGCTTAAGTAGTGGTTATGATTGGGGAAATGTGTTTTTATGTGTTAATTATATCAGCTTTTAATTTAATATACATTATTTTTAATTCATTTCGTTTATGCCTATGTATTTTATTTTGTTGATTTTAGTAAATATTTATAAGTTATTTAACATTGATATTTTAATATTTATAATACTGCAAAGAATAAATCGTATAAAACTAAAAATATTGATTAATTTCTAGCAATATCTTATAGTAAGCTAACATTTAAATATTGAATTAATTATCATTCATTTATGAATTACTAATTTTGTATAATTATTCACAATTTAATTGAAATAAAAATTTGTTTGTATAAAATAAATATTGAATTTATTTATTTAATATATCATGTCATAACACTGTTAGAAAGGGGTCCATTCACTTAGAATTAATAATAAAAACTAGTTATTACCTTTAATATTAAGTAAATGATAAGTAATGCTGACTGAAAAAATAAGTTTAAAATTTACAAAATTTTTATATATTTAATGTCATTGTCTTAGAAAATAAGCACAATTTGTTTCGCCATTAGTTATTTAGATTAATAGTAAAACACATATCCATTTGGGAAGATCTCATTGTTTGTATGCTATTTACATTTTAGGCATTCCTGGCAAAAATAACTGGACTAAAGATATCTTAAATTAGAAAATGAAATAAAATTACATTTCTAAAAGAAAATATTTACTTTATATATTTAACTCAAAATAATAAAAATATAATTGCTTTCANGAAGATCTCATTGTTTGTATGCTATTTACATTTTAGGCATTCCTGGCAAAAATAACTGGACTAAAGATATCTTAAATTAGAAAATGAAATAAAATTACATTTCTAAAAGAAAATATTTACTTTATATTTTTAACTCAAAATAATGAAAATATAATTGCTTTCATAATTCAATAACTTTAGCTTCATTGTGAATACAGTATAAAATCTAACTACTTATACAGTTTATGTAAGGGTTATAAAAATAAACGGGATCTCTTTTTTGTATTTAGCAAATAAACTTGCATATTGAATTTTAATCAATTTTGTTTCTTAGAAAAAGATGCAAATTATTTTCTACAATCTCTTATTCCTGACGTTACAAAACATTTAGATAAATCAATTGTATTCATGTTTTCATGAAAAATCACTAATAATTCACGCCTTTGTATTTTATAATAATTATATTTTTATCAAATCACTCCATCGTTGAGATTGAAAATCGAGAAAAATTGTGAAAATTGTGAAAAAAGTTCATCGATTCTAATGATTCACACCAAATATAGC
>CAJPVJ010002593.1:0-12714 GCA_905397405.1 Oppiella nova
CTAATGCGATACACCTTTGAGTCGAAGTCATGTGAAACTCTTGTGGACACCGATGGGCGCCGAGAGATAATAAACACCGAAAGTGGTCCTAAATATGGGAACGTCTGCGCTCTTTATCATAGTTTGGTCTTAAATTTATTGGATAATTGTTTCACTTCTTCGGGAAACCATTTACTGATCAACTGTTTCACTGAACTTCAGTTACGGCTCTATTTGATTGATCTCAAGACTCGACACTTGATTCCCATTGATTTCCCCTTACCTTCCGTCCAACTCATGGACTTCAGAGACAATCTCGTGATAGCCGTCGGCTCCGCCATTAATGTTAAGCCCAATGTGTTTGTCGGTCGACTCGACGATAACATACCGGAACCGTCGATAGAGTGGTCACAAATTGGGACCAATTCTAGTGATTCACTGAAAGACATAAGTGTTGAGAGCTATTGGATTCCCGTCACTGAAGACCCCAACAAACTATTGACAGCCATTCTGGTCAGCCCTCAAGCAGTCAAATCAGAGGCGGCGCCCACTATAGTCCTACCCCACGGCGGACCCCATGTTATTGATTATAACACTTATATGTCTTATTCAAACAAATTCGCATCAATGGTCTGTTCTTTAGGATTTAAGACATTATTAGGTATTTGTTTGTAATAAACAAATCTATTATAACTATTAATTAACTTATGTCTCAACCGGTAGTCAACTACAGGGGATCGTTAGGTGTGGACGAGGAGTACGTGTCGTCTCTCATCGGACACGTCGGCGATCGGGACGTCAAAGATGTCATTCAATGCGTGCAATACCTGTGCGATAGAGGACTCGTCGACTCCCATCGACTCGTGCTTTACGGCGCCTCTCACGGAGGGTTTCTCGTGACACACCTGTCCGGTCAGTACCCGCACTGGAACTTCAAAGTCTGTGTGTCAGAGAATCCAGTCATAGACTTGTCAACCAATCCCGACGGCACCGACATCCCTGACTGGTGTTATGTGGAGGCGTTCGGCACATCCCTGTCCTATAAAAGCGATGCAGTCTTAGAGTCCATGAGCGCCAAAGTCATGTCCGAGCGCTCGCCCATCCATTGGGCGCCTAACGTAAAGGTGCCGACGCTTATGGTGTTAGGCAAACGGGACCGTCGGGTGCCCTCCACTCAGGGACTCAAATACTACCGCTTATTGAAGGCCAGGGGTGTGAAAACCCGGTGCTATGTCTACGACGACGGCCACTGTCTTGCGGATGTCAGTGTCGACGGAGACCTCTTCGTAAACGTTTGTCTTTGGATTTTACAGCATTTGAATGAATGAGTAAAATGTGTTTTAAGTGTAAGTTTTCCTATCAATTGATCTGATTTTCAAACTAATTGTGTGTTCATTATAATAAAGTTTATGTCAATATTAAAAGTTTTGTAAAGTTTTTCAATGAGTGTTAAGTGTTTACNTTAATGAGTTAGACTGGTTTATATTCTTATATTTCAAACCTAAATAAAAAGAAAACCACATTAGATTTTTAATTAGTTTTTTCACAAAATTATATATATATATAAGCTTTGTTAATTCTATTCAAAAATATTTTTAAAAACATTAAACTTGTACCAGAAAATGATGTTTTAAAAATATAAACGTGAATTCAATAGTATTACCATTAAAAACTCAAGAGTATGAAAAGTTATTTTAATAGCCTCAGTAGGCTACTTTAAGTTAATGAAGAGAAACTCTTGAGTTTTTTTTGGTAATATGGTGATTTTTGCAATAATAAAAATTGACATGCACAATTTTTCATAACTTGAATTTATACCCTAGATCGATTCACCTTTGAAAAATAATTTCATGATGGTTGAACCCATAAATTACGTCATGACACAATGTCGTTATTTATGGATGGAAATAATTTTAGATTACAGTATTTTTAATGCTGATACTAAAAATCACATTTTAAAATTTTTCTGACAATAAATAACGAAGTTATGGTATGACGTAATTGATGAATTCTGAAAATTGACATTNACTTAGATCAGTCGAAGAATGCAATCGATTATTAAACTATCTAAGTGACCTAGCACCATTCAAAAATAATTTTTACATATTTATATATCATTTAATAAGCTTATTTTATTTTGTCAATTTCACCAAATTATATTAACATTGATCAATACCTTGACATGGTGTTAATTTTAATTTGAGCTCGAAATTTATAAATAAAATTTATATTTGCTAAACGCTGAATTATTAATGATGATATATTAATTTAATTATCATAATAGAATATTTTTAATAAAATGATTTAAAAAACTTTCTTCCAACATTTCCTAATTTTGGCAATTGTGGCTGGCTCTTGACCAGTATTTGTATGTTGAGCTTTAACATTGTGATATTTCGTTTTCAACATAATCCGTTGGTTTAATGAATCTCGAATTGTTTTACCATTCCACTTTAAATCACACAGTTCCTTAATTATTTTATCGATATCCTGAACCGAAATAACGCTTTGCCTTGAATCCTTAGTATTCATGGCAACCAAGATGATTTCCTTTTCGTGTTTATACTGCAGTAGCATTTGTTTCAGTTTATTCACGGTAATCAAGTTATTACTTCCCTGTTCCTCATTCTTAATGATAACATTAACGTAATCTTCGAACGCGTCGTTAAATGGTGTAAGAGCATTATCTTTAAGAAAGCACGCAAATTTGGCCATGCATTTTGTTATGGTAATATTTTCATGTGTTAATTCTGTGATTTTACTTTCAAGTTTCTTAATTTGCTCCAGTTGCGCCATGGACATTTCTAAGGTTGTAGTTATGCGCTCGTATTTGCTTTCATCCCGGACCATTGTCTGCACTATCTTTGTTTCGTAATTAATATGCAGATGCGATTGATACGAGTGGTGGCATTTGGTGCATATGTCAGATTTTACCAGTCTCACAGGTTGAGCTCGAATCCAGTCCTGCTCATTATATTCATCATCTCTAGTTTTGCGAGCATTAACCGGAATACTATATTTCGAAGGATCGAAATAGCCTACCTCACCTTTCTTCTCTTTCTTAACGAACGCCTCGCAATCGAGAAGGCCCTTATTGCCCACGATATTACCGTCGCTATTTTCCAAGTAGCATGGTGAATGACAATTGGTTTTATAATGAGTCTTCACCGTTCCGTTGATATTCTCTTGAGTGCAACAATTCTTGTCACTGCAGACAGTCTTTGGGTGATCCAACGGTTCTGATTCGATGTCCACGGATGGGATATACAGTTCCTTCTCAAGATCCTCTATATTACCGGTGAACTCGTGAATCTTTTGTTTATGTTTTTGGCATTCTTTAACGTTGTCTGAAATATTTTTGGCGATGTCAGCTAATGGTTGAGTCAATAGACATATATTCTGTTTGGCGTTATTGAGGGATAGGGTGTCCATCACTTTGTAAGGTCGTAGTGATAAAACGCGCTCAAGTAGTCGATCACATTCTTTGACAGACCTGAACTGAATCCGCTTAATTAGCCAAGTGAATTATATCTTACTTAAACATTATAAACGATTAAATACACTAATGACCAATCAAATTAGAGTTTTGTGCTCTTTCTATTGCAGCTGACAGATTTGTTCTAGGACGCACGGTTAAAAAGTTAATTGGATATAAAGTCCAATATGTTTCTTATGTTTTCGTTGTCTGTATCAATGCCTTTTGTATCGGCAATACCTGGGGTATCGATTATATTAAGATTAACTTTATCAATCTCAAATTTATAACATTTAGGACGTTGTGTAGCAGACTGTCCAGCACCTCCCGTGTTTTCATTAATATCGTGTGAGCCTAATGTTACAGTTCTTTGCACATATGTTTCACTATCGGTCAATGTGAAACTTACGGGAATTAGACAATGGCTTAGATTTGGCCTGGTGCATATTTTCGAACGACATATAATTGACGAATGCGTTAATAAATGTTGATTTTCCCACACCAGTCTCACTCAATAAAAGGATGGTTATTGTCTTGTTAGCAGTGGCGGCTACCTTTTCAAATGGTCTTTGTGGTAAAGCTTGAGATAATGAGGCCTGCGATGGTCTGACCTGAGGTTGTGAGGCCTGAGATGGTCTGACCTGAGGTGGTCTGGCCTGAAATGTTGAGAACTGTTGTTGTCCTGTCTTTTTTAAATTTTCAGAAATTATTTTGAATGGTGCTAGGTCACTTAGATAGTTTAATAATCGATTGCATTCTTCGACTGATCTAAGTAATTTAAAAGGTTAATTGCTATTAAAACTTCTATTGGGCCTTTAATTTAATAACCTGACATACCTGGACCATGATGCCATATTTTCCTGTTTTACATTCCTACCAAATTCTATATTATTGGGCGATGCACTCGCCACCATATGTACAAATGGTTCGGTGTTTAAACAATAAATAGTGCCTTGATTGAATTTGATATTTATATTTCTGAAAATGCCAGCGATTGAATTAAGCATAGTCTTAATAGCTTGGATAGATTCCGTTGGATTTAGATCATTCAGAAAAATAAATACAATATGATCATTTATAACTGAATTCAATTTTTTGATAAGATTAATTAAATAGTTGTTGAAAATAGAAGTTGTTCCAGGTTTATTATTTTTTAAGAGTACACAAATAGAATTTATTTCTCCATAATTGGTAATAAATTCCACCAGATTTTGTATCTTTGTATTGTATTCTTCAATGGAATCTGTTTTAACAATTAATCCCTCGGTGTCTATCATATTTAACATAATTTGTCCGATCTGAAAATTATAGCATCTTGGAAGCTTTTCAGATGAAAATCCGATCGGGTATTTTAAAAGTTTGGGGTATTATGCAAATTGGGTTTGATTTAGCCTGGTGCATGTTATTGTAACTAATGTAATTGACGAAGGCATTGATGAATGTGGTCTTTCCTACACCAGATTCACCCAATAATAACATGGTTATCATTCCGGTGGGTTTGTTAGCAATATTATCAACTGGTACATTTTTCGCGGGTTCAATCGGTTTAGTTTCTTTGATTGTTTCAGCCGGTAATTGTTTAGTAATTGCAAACGGCTTAAGACCATAAATATATTGTAATAATCGATTACATTCTGTAACACACCTAGATTGAAATTAAAAATATTTACTTAAATTATCGTAATTTACATTAATTATAAAATTCACATTTAAAATCTAATTATATTTAAAATAATACCTAGACCAGGAAACTAGTTTGTCCTGCATAATATCTTTGCCAAACTCTATATTATTTGGTGGTCCCGAAGCAACAAGGTAACGAAATGGTTCGGTATCGAAACAAAAGATTGAATCCTTATTGAATATAATATTGATTCCTTGTTGATGTTTAGTCATTTGATCAATGACACTTTTGATAGCCATAACCGACTCTCCAGAGTTTCGTGCGTCTGGATATATAAATAATAAATTGGTAGCAATATTCTGGCTTGCCTGATTAATTAATTTAATCAAATAATTATTAAATATAAATTCAACGTTTGAATTATCAGGCTTCAAGAGGACACAAATGGCATTAATTTCTGGATAATTACTTATAAAGTCCAATATTTTTCTAATATCGGAATTTATATCAGCCGAATATGAACTGCTTAATTTCGGGATATCGATCATATTTAAAGTTACTTTATCAGTTGAATATTTATAGCATTTAGGTATGTTTAAGTTCTCAGGTTCATTTAATTTGTTTTGTTCAAGGGAAGTTGTTAAATCTGGATACAGTGAAGTCATCCCTTGCGATTTAGAGACATTTTGCAGCATGCTTATATTTCTGAGGTCATATGTGTCCGGATCATAAAATGAGAATGTATTGCTCAATAAACATCTAATTTGATTCTCCCTGGCCAAATCCATGGTCTCGTAAGTTATATAATTAACAAAGGCATTGATAAATGTAGACTTTCCAACACCCGCCTCACTCAATAATAAAATTGTCAATTCTTGTTTATTAAGAGGTATATCTTGCCGGGTTTGCAATTTTTCCTGTTGCTTCGATGCTACTCGTATGTGATCAAGGTTGGGGTCTTTATTTATTGTACCAACTTTTCTTGGTGTTACTGGCGGTCTAACTGAGACTGCCAATGCTGTTAGTGAACATATATAATCCAGTAATCTCTTACACTCCAAATTGGATCTAAATATAAATATGCAGATAATTATATAGTTACTGTTTATTAGAATATAAAACATAATTGTCTACTGGGAAAAATTGAAATTTTATGAATATTTTAAATAAATCCTCACCCAACAATAAGATCGTTATCTCAGTTTTGGTTGACATTCTCTTATGGTATGAAAAATCTTAAATAATTATTTATAAATATAATTGAGAATAAATGCTTCATTTCTATGCTTGTTATAAAATTATTTTTAAATGATAATTTTTATATCAATATACTTACCTTAAGAAAGTTCTGTATTTTTAATACACTATTAATAAAATAGTATACAGTAAAATTATCATAAATGCTATAAGTATTCAAATAATACAATAGACTCTGCTTTTTATAAATTGTATGATACTGTGCTATTTCGTATATTGTATATAGTATTTTTTGGTATTAATGTGTTCATATTAAAGCATAGACAAATAATTGATTTGATTATTGAGTTTAAATAATAAGATAACTTAAGATGATATAGAGTCATAAGCCATTTATGTTAGAAACAAGGTCTCAAGTGTTATATAAAATTATTATATTTGATTATGTTAATAATTGCATTATAATAAATTGTATGTTTTAAAATTTAAGAAAATATCTATATACCGGTATATATTATATTGAATATTATTAAAATATTACAATTACAAAATTAATAACATTTTAAAATAATATAATTTTGAATGAAACCTTGACATTAAATTGAATTATAGGTAAAATATTAAATTAAATTTTGTATTAATAATTAAGTAATTGTTTTAAAATATTATTTATTAAACTTACCTTTTGGATATACAGCCAAACTATTAACTCTCGATAGAATAATAATAATAATAATAATAATGAAGTTTATTAAATAATAAACTCAATTTTAATAAAATTTTTACTAAATAATCAAACATATCACACATTATTATTGAATAACATATTTTTCATATATTTCGATTAACTTATGTTATGCCAATTCATGTAATATATTATATATAAGTAATAATCCATGTCGATTGTTTTATCAAAGATTAAAGTTATGATAATTTATCAACGAGTTTCTACAAACAAATCCGTAAATAATTAACAATCTTACAAATACATTTTTCAATTCATTAAAAAATCCTCTATCAATTATATTAAATTCCACCTTTTTATAAAGTTTTCATTAAATATTGTTATTTACAAATTGAATTTATATAATAATTAATTAATTGTATTATAACAGATTTGACTCAAATATATCACTAATCCTTTTATAAATTATCTATACCGTTCACTTTCAAATAATTTAGTTATAGTAGTTTATTTACATTTTAATTAAGTATGCCATTTTAAAAATATTATCTTATATTTTAGTTTACAAAATAATCAAAATTATAATTTTTCTTGGATATAATGAAACTCTAAAATATATTTTAAATACATGTATCTATAAGTTTATTTTATTATATTATAAATAATATACATATTAATTAAGAAATTCAATAATCAAACACTATACTTTTTAAGTAAGTGATAAAAAAGTTAAAATGTGTTATGTAATATACATAACATATAATACTAGTGATTTAGATATGGTATTATAACTAAATCCTTTAAATCATAAGAATTTTATTTAATAAAACCTTTGTACTCAACATTTTCACAAGCACGGATTGTGATATTTCCCGATATGCGTCAATACTTCTGTAACACTCTTCAAACGCTGCTTTTATACTTTTGGTCACAGCGGCTGAACGGGTTAAGTTATAATGACTAAATTAGATCGGAGCCATTTTGTTTGATGAGACCTTGTGGCATGATCACTTATTTAAAAATATATTTGACCTCCCGATTGATTTAGTCAGGAAATATGCTTGAGTCAATTCTAGTGCCGTTCTCTATAACGATACTTTTAATATTATCAAATTAATTACCTTTTCCAAAATATATTTTGAAAATCTTTAATATGCTGTTCAAATTCATAGTTATTTGATGGTGCCATTGCCACGGTGTATTTAAATGGCTCATTATTTATGCAATACTTTGTCTGCGTATTACATTTGATATCAAGTTCAGGGTTGTTTTCAATGAGTCGCCTCAATTCAGATATTAATATTGTTTCAGAATTTCCTGATACGTAAGTATTGGTGAACAGGAACAGCATGTTATCGGCGATCGGTATATTCAAGTGTTTCAGCAATGGTAATAAATATTTAAAAACCTCACCAACTTGGGTATTGTTAGGCATTAAGAGAACACAAATGGCGGTAATGTCACGATAATTGCTTATAAAGTCCAACAAATTTCTCATATTTTCAACACATTCAGAGTTATAATATCCAGGGGCATCAATAATATTAAGAATAACATCGTTAATTAAAATATTATAACATTTTAGACATTCCTCTACTTCATTGACCTCACATGAATCATTACTGTTGATAAGTTTTGCCTGTATACTTTCGGGAAACGTAGGGTATGATATTGTTATATCTTCGGGTATTAGGCATATTGGTTGATCACTTGCATTATAAATGGTTTTATAAGTGATATAATTTGCGATTGCGTTGATGAAAGTAGACTTTCCCACACCCGACTTACCAAATAATAACAGGGTTAATTTTGTTTTAGAGCTTGCCTTTTTAAATTAATTAAAATTATTAAATGTTTATAAAATTAATAATAGCTTACATCTGATTTGCTTAAATTATATGGTGTTAGTGATAACATATGCTCAAGTAGTCTATTGGCCTCATTTAATGACCTGTATGGCAGAAAATCAACAACATTAAATTATTTATATAGATATTTTATGGGTTTGAATTTAAAACTCCGTCTTCGCCCGGTCGCCCTGTCAAAGCGAGAGAGCTAGTTATATATTTAATTATTATTAAATATTAAATTATTAATTTTATACAAAGTATTTTATATACTTTAAAGTTAAAAGTTAATAATTTACTAATTATGATTTTAAACCCATAATAATAACTCTCTCTCCCATTCAGGACCTCAAAATTGGTAGAAATTGGGAGAGATAGTTATGGGTTTACAATTATAATTAGTAAATTAATAACTCATTTAACTTTAAAGTATATAAAATACTTTTTTAAAAATTAATAATTTAATATTTAATAATAATTATATATATAAATAGCTCTCTCGCTTTGACAGGGCAACCGGGCGAAGACGGGATTTTAAAGTCAAACCCATATTTTTCTTTTAATTCTATGTGATTTATTATATTTACAGTACCAGTTCCAACTCTTATTACAATTGCGTTTAAATGATTGATATAGCTTCACATTATTTGGGGGCACATTAGCCGCCAGGTATCGGAAGGACTCGTTATCGAAACTATAGACAATTTTTTCGTTGTACTCAATGTTCAGATGCGGAGGACTTTGTTTAAGATCTGTCAACAATTGTATCAATGCCATAGACGACACACCTGGGCCATATATACTATAGCTGGCATTGGAGAATAGGAACAGTATGTTTGGGGCTGAACTCGGATTCAAAATATCCGATAAGTGTTGTAAATTGTAAGTTGACTATTACATCAATATTCGGGTTATTAGGCTTTAAAAGCAAACAAATGACTGTAATTTCCCGATAATCGCTAATATATTTCAAAAGTATTTTAAGATTCTTGTTGTCGGTCTCATTGTCATTGCCGATGGAAATACCCGGCGTATCGATAATATGCACAACAGTAGTATCGGTTGAAAATTGATAGCATTGGGGAGTCAGAAGGCCATTATTAATGGGATCCGCCTCTGACCCCAATGTTACTGTTGTGGACTCACAAGTTTCACGAGTAGATAGGGTGAATCTAACGGGTGTGAGACATATAGGCTCATCACTGGCAGTTTCCAACGTCGCGTGAGTTATATAATTGGCAAACGCGTTGATGAAAGTAGTCTTTTCCACACCCGACTCACCCAATAATAGGACAGTTATCTTATGCTTAAGTGACATTTTAAAGTTAAATATATAAAAATCATATATTTAACTGTCTTAACCAAATAATTTTGAAATTATTAATATGGAACAATTTGACAACCCCATTTAATAATTATTTTTTATAATGATATTTTCTGTTATATTCATTGACAATTAATGATAATTACCTTCAAAAATGTTCAATAATTTAATTTTTAAGAATAACATTATATTACTTTCATCCTTAACAATTGAATTACACATACACTTCCCTTTAAATAATAAATATTTTAAGTAATAAATATTTTGAAGTAATAAATATTTTACGATAAAATAATAACTGTCTAGACTAGAATCCTAAAATTTTATCAAATATTTAGATTTCCATGGAAAATAATTAAGAATTTCAGTGATAATAAGAGTGCTATTTATCATTAAAAATAATCCTATATTTTATTGAAATATTTCGTTATTCCGTGAAGTTCATATAAATATAATCCCACATTATTATATTAAATGTCAGGTATTTCAATTTACATTTATCTTATATTTTAATAAATCACAAATATCTCTATATCCTTGGTGATTAATGTGTTTTAATGTAATATTAAACAGAAACCAGTTATATTTTACTAAATCTATTGAAATAATTTTATATTTGTAATAGTTCTGTATTATATTATAACAGTAAAAGTTAAGTAATAGAACTATATGAATTTACAAATTAAATCATATTTTAAAACAGTAAATTAGTTATAGTTATAAATTTTACTATTGTCTCATACATGATTATTTATTGAAAACAAAATTTAAAATTTTGTATTTAAAATATTCTGTGTTGTTAAATAGTTTAAAATAATCATATTGCTATACATGCATGGTTTAATGCTATGTTATTAAACCGCACCTTATCTTTCTTTACAGATAACCATGGATAGATGAATTCAAACATAGATGAGTTAAAACTGTTTACAACTGGCCACCTTAATTTGATTCTTGTATAATGGACAAACATTTACAAAATATTATATCGGGTTACTCAATTTATGAGTATGCACTTCCTATACTTGTTATAATTACAATTTCTTTGTTGTATGTTATCATACGTTTAAAAAATAAGGCAAGTTTTTATTTAAAACAAATATTTTCAGTATTATAAAATTCAAATATGTCTAGGTGAAAAATCCTACACACACATCTCCACCAAAAGAAATAACCCTGCTATTGTTGGGTGAGACGGGTGTAGGGAAGTCCACATTTATCAACGCATTAGCAAATTATATGACTTACGGAAAGTTGGATGAAGCTAGACGTCAACCACTATGTCTAATTCCAGTCAATTTCCCTTTGATTGATCCGACTACAAATCAATTTGTAAACATAAAATATGGAAATTTTGACCCTGATGAAAATACAAGCGATAGTACGAAATCTGGAACAAAACTTCCGAAATGCTATAAATTTCGTAACAAAACTTTTGTAATTAATATAATTGACACCCCGGGTATTAGCGATACGGATGGTATCGACAGAGATAATAGTCATATGAGAAATATATTCGACTTTATTAGCAATTATCGCGAGATTAACGCCATTTGTGTGCTTTTAAAGCCTAATAACCCCAGAGTTGACGCAATTTTCAAGTATTGCTTGCTACAATTATTCAGTCACTTGAATAAGTCTGCGGCCGATAACATACTGTTCCTCTTTACTAATTCACGGTCTACCCATTACCAACTGGGAGATACTGGGCCGGCATTAAATAAAATATTGACTGAAATTAACAATAACTCAATGAATATAAACATAAAGTTTGATAAAAATACGGTTTTCTGTGTGGATAGCGAGCCCTTCAGATATATAGTGGCAACTAATTCGGAGAATAATATTATTTTCGATGAACAGAAAAAGCTCGATTACAATTCCAGTTGGATCAAGTATGTCTAGTTTAATATTTTTATAAATGAATTCCTTTAAGCAGAATAGCTTTATATCTGATATGAATACATAATACATATTTATATAAATACATAATAATGACGAAAGGTAATGTATTAATGAATATGTTTTTCAATTAAAAACTAGTTGATTCAGGGAAAGCCAGACAAAATTAAGTCCAAATGCAAATGCATTACAATGAACTATTAATAATAATACATTGGTCAATATGATATATCATATATATATACATGTATATATATATATATATATATATAAGATTATATCAATAATTATTAAAAAGCTAAAAAATTATATATAACTTTGTATTTATCATAATATTATAATTATGTTTTAAAAATTATTAACTTTAAATTAATTAAAATATGATAAAATATTACAATTGATCAATGTGTTACATATAACTTAGTTCATTCTAATGAATTTTCATTTGGACTTGATTCTGCTGTAGAGTGACCAGATCCAAAAACTTGAATACTTGAAAGTTAACTCAAAAATACTTGAAAATACTTGACATTAAATTTTATTTAAGTTTTAATGGTAAATATTTTCACTTAGCGGTAAATTGACAAAATTTAGATAACTAAAAATTTAATTATGCCCTTATAACCAATATTTGAATTAATATAATTATAGTTATTTTTTATTTGAATCCATATTATGTTA
>CAJPVJ010002594.1:0-12704 GCA_905397405.1 Oppiella nova
TTAGATAAATTATTTGCTTTGAGGGGAAGTCCTCGTATGAACGGAATGTCACATCAATTGTGAATATATTGAAACATTTATCATATATAGTGTATAAGTTATAGTTGGCATAGGATCTGATGGACAAAGTGTTCAAACAGATTCTGCTGGACTCTGGAACTCACTCAACGCCTTTAGGGGAGCGATGTGTCGCTTCTGTGAGCCTCTCCTCACTTTCGCGCGAACCTCTTCTGGCTTTTCCCGTCTCACGAGTGGCTTCTTTTCCGGTGCTTTCATTCTCCACACAACTATAGGTGACTGTAAAACACATCAAACACACACTTATTACCTCACAGTCACAATGAAAACAAGTCATTGCAAGTCCAATGAATAACACTCACAATCATCTGTTGTTGACCTCTGGGATATTTAGTGGACGCCACATACGATGACTTAACAGTGAGAACCACTGCGTTCATCAAATTCTTAGCGGCCTGTATGAGGGAAGTGGCGCTATCGAGCTGTTAGGGCAGACAAACAGCCAAACAAAAACATTAATAGAGATTCAAAGCATTTATAAATCTATACCACAATGGGGGCTTTGTTAGTCTAAAGGACTATACAAGACATGCAGACGGAAGTGAAACCTTCACTACAAGTTGACTACCGTTATATTCCATTAAGAGCGGTTTATGCTTTAGTTTAGTAAATTAGTGGTCGACTCCGGGCACTGGTCGGCTATCTGTCGCGCGAATTTGTCCAGTTTTGTGCCGAACTCTGATATCTTTTTGGCCGCATTGATCACATCCATTGTAGTCTTGAGCGGACCCTTTCCACGGGTGAAGTCAGTCATCTCCATCATAATCATACACATCTCTTTGGCGATCACTATAATGTCATTCCCGGTGTCGTCCCATTTGGCCACTTCGCGATCGAACTTATTCTTTTCAGTCCTGAATGTCTCGACCTGTTCTGCAATCTTCTCCTTTTCCTCTTCAGACACAAAACGATAGGCATCTCTCGTGTTACTGATTCCAGAGATATCCGGGTATTCATCGAAATCCGTGTGAATACTCGCTGTTTGTATTGAATACATGTTTAGAATATAATAATAAATTCAATTCATATGTATTTGTCTTACATTTGCTTCGAGTCTCATAAGTGTTGTCTTCGTATTCTATTTCGGTTTCGGAATCCAATTCCTCGACAGTTCTGTTCAGAAGTACAGCGCGTCTGATCTCACGAACGCCATCGTAAACAAGACGCGAGGCATCGATGAACTCATTTTCATCGACTTCGCCGCGCGGATCACTGGTCAGGGCGTCGACCGCCAGTTCCACTCTTTCTGCGAATTTGGGCATAACTTGATCTCTTAAGCACATCACAGCCTCCAATACCCGTTCCGTATAATTTCCCGGCTCATAGTTATCCATTTCAGCGGTCACTACATTACATACCCGAGCAGATCGACCGCGTATAGCACCGGCAGTTCTGTCCAGACTGTCCGCATCTCCTTCTTGTAGAGCTAACACACATTTATTAACATCTTCTAAGATATGGTTTTCAGAAACGGCTAAGAAGTCATCGATGGTAGTGATGTCGTCGACTGCCTCGGTGAGAATGCGCACCTGATTATCCCAGGCCTCCCGGAACGCCTCCATGTTCTCGAGGGCTACCTTAGAGCGCGGTCGAGCCGCCAGAATTCGGGCCGCGTTTATCACTTGAGGGCAGAGACTTCCGATCTGAGAGGCGGCGTATCGAACCATTTTGACGCCGTCCTCATTGGAGGACATACTGCACGCCAAGTTCGCCACTTCCACGAGTTTGTTGGCGTGTTCTGTGAACACCTGCGCGTATTCCTCCACTTCATTCACACTTCCCTTTTTGGCCGCTTCGATGAGCACCAGAAGCGGGACATTGGTCTCGAGGAAGGAGTCGGACACGTGATCGATCACCGCTTTCCTCAGCTGTCTTCTCAAGTCTTTAGTCTTGCGGTTCATGTGATCGATAGCTTTGCCCAAAGACTCGTCGGGCTCTCTGCGGCCGGTGTTTGCCATATACTCCGATAGCAAGTCCTGCAGAGCCTGACGAACGGCATTACATTCGGCGACAATCCTCTCCCGGCGCTCATCTCTAGTACACGAGGAGTCAGCCATAAGTGCGGCGCCGCTTATAATGCTTTCGAGTCGTTCTTCGAGTATAGGACGGGTAAGCATTTCATTGTAAAGCAATGGATCCATAATAATGCTGTCATCGAAGGCGTCGAGAGCCTCAGCCAGTTCTCCGGGTCCGTCGCCCGGACGACCCGTCAGACCGTTGTTCGCAGCGGTCTTTCCCTGCGCGACATCACTGATGGCATTAACGGCTTCGCAGACCTGTCTGAAGATGAAGTCTCTGTTCTCTTTGGCGGCCGACAGTTCCGGATGTCTGACGTAGACCTTGGATGCGGTCAATAGCATCATACAGTTCTTCTTAAGTATAGCGCGCGCGGCCGCCAAGTCGTCCCTCAGTCGCGGGTCCTTCAGCTCTGCCTGACGTTTGGCCGCTTGACTGATAAGTTCGGCCGTATTTTTGCCAAAACTTTTAAACGATTCCACTAATTCTGAATGACTGGAAGCGCTCTTAACTCTATCCAAATCATTCTCAACCACTTGTAAAGACTTGAGGAGTCGGTGGACGTCAACCATATCCGCCAGAATCAGAAGTCTGGTGACGGCGGACAACAGATTTCTGGCGGCTTTAACCATATTTCCCCTCTTCAGTGAACTGCACGGGTCTTCAGCGAACTCTCGCGAAGCCCTTCCCATCGTTTCGCCCGCTTTGCGCACCTCTTCCACGGCGGACAGCATTTCAGACTTTATGTCCGGATTCTCGAGAGCTATCTCTTCGCCCTTTAGGATGAAGTTCTCAGTGGCCTTCTCGACGGCCGCCACCAACACGTGAGCCCTCTTAGAGCGCCCCTTCTTCTTCTTGGACGGACCCTTCGTGTTGACCAGAGTTGTCACCTATTGGTCCAAACAATGTCTGAAAGACATCACAACCACAACCACATCCACACCAACACATACCTGCATCACCAGCGGCTCCAATGTCTTCTCCACCGAATGGGTCCTGATCTCCAGGTTCTTCGGATCCCATTTCAATGCCATTTGGCTACCAATCGAGTGGTTATTCCCGTTGTTGTTGTAAATGTTGTTATTGTTAACCAAAACGCCATTTGAAGCCATATTTGACACCAATTCGTGAAAATATATTTAAAAATAATTTCTCTCTTTTGCGGATCTATTCATCAAAATGTCATTTAAAGTGCAAAATGTGTGCTAATAGTGAATGTCAAGCACTAAGTGATCATTGAATCAAATGTTTATCAAATGAATACCAAAACAAATGAACGGAAATATGAAATCAAATATTTTGTTAAATATTTGCGACACGACTGACGACACCTTTTTGAACGCCAAATACGCCCAACAAAAATGATTTGATTTCGTATTTGGCGAGAATTACCTTATATTGCCATCAGTTGAACATCACTTCCAAAGTGAAGGCAGACGTACAGAACATATCAGGAAATCTGATTGTTTCGGGGGTAACACCATATCATTTATAAATGCTTTGAATCTCTATTAATGTTTTTGTCTGCCCTAACAGCTCGATAGCGCCACTTCCCTCATACAGGCGGCTAAGAATTTGATGAACGCAGTGGTTCTCACTGTTAAGTCATCGTATGTGGCGTCCACTAAATATCCTAGAGGACAACAACAGATGATTGTGAGTGTTATTCATTGGACTTGCAATGACTTGTTTTCATTGTGACTGATCGGTAATAAGTGTGTGTTTTATGTGTTTTAGTCACCTATAGTTGTGTGGAGAATGAAAGCACCGGAAAAGAAGCCACTCGTGAGACGGGAAAAGCCAGAAGAGGTTCGCGCGAAAGTGAGGAGAGGCTCGCAGAAGCGACACATCGCTCCCCTAAAGGCGTTGAGTGAGTTCCAGAGTCCAGCAGAATCTGTTTGAACACATTGTCCATCAGATCCTATGCCAACTATAACTTATACACTATATATGATAAATGTTTCAATATATTCACAATTGATGTGACATTCCGTTCATACGAGGACTTCCCCTCAAAGCAAATAATTTATCTAAAAATTTAAAAATCAAATATTATTTATAATAATTTATTTTGAATGCAAAGTAATAATCGAGTGTAAGAAACGATAATTTGAAAAGTGAGTGATTGCCAAATCTATTGATAAAATTTAATGGATAATTTGTAAATTGAGTTTAAAACTATAGCAATATTCTTACAATAATTATATCAAATATCAAAAATATGATTTTTATGTGGTATTTTTTAATCCATCAAATGATATATCATTTAAATGAAAGCAATTACCCGTTACTGCGAGAACACAATGAATACAAACTATTAGTTTTAGTTTATAGCCTTAGGTTTAGTACATTTACATATTTGTGACAATTTTAAGTGCCTCTTTTTAATCTTGTTTTAAATTTTTAAGTGATTTTCAGAATTTTATATTAATTCAAAACACATATATATTATTATATATTCGGTATAAATATTCTAAATATCAGTAAATCTGCGCTCAAATTGTATTTATATATCAATTTATTTTGACTTATAATGTAATAACAGACAGTATTAGAAAAATTAAAATTTTTATTATTTTTATTCAAATAATGTTATAATTATTTTGTAATGAATTGTATGAATATTTTGAGAAAACTATTTGAGACGCGAAGGACCGGCCGTTTCGTATTCCCTCTCGAATTCGATCTCAATCTTAGGCCGACTTTTAGTGGGCTTTTTGCGGCCTTTCTTCGCACTACTCATGTCTTCATCCGATTCATCGCTACTCGAAGACTCGTCTTCGGGTTTGTCATAGTCTTCCAGATCTGAGTCATCGCTCTCTTGGAAGTCATTTGCGGCCACGTATTCGACGGCCGCCTCTTCCGTGTCGCTCTCCATCTCCTGTTCCTCTTCGACCTGTCGGTCATCGGTGTCCACCTCTTCTTCGTTGAGAGCCTTTTCAAAGGCTGTTTGCGGGAAGTTATAGACGTCTCCATACGTTCCCCTCTTCAGTCTCTCCAATAACTCCTTTTCGATGGCGTTGTCGAGTTTGGCCGCCAGAAGAGCCTTCACTTCACGCCTGCGTTCCCTTCTCTCCACTTTCGACTGAATGGGAACCAACTTCTTCTGCCTCCTGAGCGCCAGTCGTCTCATTCGTATCAAATACTGAGTGATTTTGGTTAACCTCTGTTTACACCTGTGTTTCATGTGTTTCGGCCAATACAGCAAACTCTTGTCTATCTGTTCCAAAGCCTTGTCGTAGTTCTTCGACAGTTTGGTCTTCTCCCACAACTTCGATGGAAAGGCCGCCCTTTCGATGGTCTTCACGAACAGATAACAAACCCCTTTCTCCTCCCTAACCGTCGCGTAGTTACTGTTAGCCAACGGACAGGCCGTCCGACTGCACAGACCCGACACGTTGTACTCATTGCGACAGAAGTGCTGAGTCTTTGTCCTGAAATGTCAACACATTATCACATCAGTGGACACAACATAACACATGAATGGTAAACTCACTGCACTTTATGGGAACAGAAGCTTCCGTTCAGAACACTCCAAATCACCTGCAAATCAAAACAAGTCATTAGATGTCAAGCATTGGATCAATTGGACCAATTGGTGGTGACATACGTCGTCGTTTTGCATCCCTGTCCTCTTAAGCCGTCGCTAACCATATGATTGTTATGAACACATTTGAAAACACATTTCAAAACACATGTAACAGTAAAACGTGAAACCATTGAATGCTATTTAAAGAGATGAACACAAATAATGTTAAGATATCGAGGGGTGGGAGGGGTAGGGGTGGGGGCTATACAGCGGTCTGTAATGAATGTGTGTTTCATTCACTTCAATCATGTCAACGTATTTAATGGCTATTATTGAGACACTGTTTGACTGGATGTCCACATATGGCGCTAATGTTGTGTCAAATGAGTGTTTGTTTACTTGATATGACTTTTGACGGATAACCGCATCCAATGTGTGATCAATACTCAAGACATCGATTGCCAACCATTTATGTCTTTAATACAAATACTACTCAAATGGTGTGACATCTCATAGGTATGTCTTTCATTTACTAATGGTTTCGTTCATTGCAACCAAACATATGATTGCATTGAAAAGAGATAACTCTTATGGCAAATGTGTCTTAAATGGCATTCAATGAGTCCATGAAATGACAAATACTAGCATTTATTATCTAATTGTGTCGACAATTACTGGATGTATACATACTTTATAAGAGACTAATTGGATGTATGAATAGCTAATGATAAACACATTTCGTGAACCGATTGTAACTGTAATACACTTGTGATGATACACTTACAAGTGGTTCATCTGTCCATCTATTGTGATATAGTAATTGATCCAATCATCCAATCAAATGAATTTAGTAAACATGGATAACAGTAGTGAAAGTATAGGACCCATAATTAGGTAATAGGACCCAGGTCAACACAATTTGGTCGCAATCTGTATCTGTTTCTTATGGATCTTCTTCCAGAAGAGTGTCAGCAATTGCTATATTCGTAGCCAATATGAGACAATCTTGTAATATGTAGTGACTTATGAACCAAATGTGTTGCACAGAGTCTATCATGTCTTGGAGACCAACCATCCGGAGTCGAGCGGAGACAGCGGTGGGAATAATACTGCGAACGCCGGGACTCTTCATAATCGAGTACTGGTGGAGGAGTCAACCCAATCGACATGTCCTCCAAGCCATGGATTCGCAGACAAACCAGTTTTGGACCAATTTTATCACTCATATAGGTTTATACGATGTGATGTAATGGTTAACTCAATGTCCAACTAATATCATATATCCTGTCATACATAGCGCTCATCAATGGCTTTCTTCTTCTACTACTTCCCATACCATTGATTCGTTTGCTTTACACACACATAGTTTGCGGCGCTTTACTAATAACGGCTCACTTATTGTCCTACTATTTGGTTCATGTGATTGATGCCTATAATGGTGTTCCCATTATTGAATCACTAGCCCTATCACTGGTGCAGATGAATGCCATCAAACAGATTTCACTTTTGGTGGTTCACGTGGCCATCGCTGTCATTGTGTCCACTCTATTACAGGGACCACAAAAGCCATTACTTCCAGGTTTGTGTCAACCCATTATTACTCCTAATCTATTTGCTAATTAATTGGTACTATTTATCACTTGTAGTGTTTGCCTGTTACTCACTCCCAGTTTTTGCCCGAATTTTCGACTTTCCCGCCGAATCACTACAGGTTTGACACTATTTATAACCTATTGATTGATTGTTCACACATCCATTACTGCCCATTGTTCAGGTGATCCATAAGTTTAGTTCAGCAGTGGTTGTCATCAGTTTGATTCGATATGTATATCAATGGTTGCCTAAAGTGTTTAGTGAGCTGAAGGACGCCTGTTGTCAACTGCTGAGTGCAACGGAATCGCAAGGATTGGCATCACTTCTAGTCTGGTTATGCGGCAAACTCTTCGTTCCGACGCATTTCTTCCTGTTCTGGTCCATCGCTTTCATTAGGAAACTCTATGAGACCACTAATCACTCCAACGACTGGTATGTGGCGGTGTTGAGCGCTGCCAGTGCTGTCTGTGACAGTCCCGTGTCGTTGTTCTCGACAGCAGTGGCCGTCACTTATATGTCTTACTTCTTGTTGAGTGCAATGAAGTTCTACTTATGGGGTAATTGTCGCCAAACTCTTCCCAATGCCCCCAACATTCAACAGATGCATAACGGGTGGGAGGAGGGGATGACTACATTCCTGTTGGCCCTCTTGACGGGCATCACTGACATGAAACAACCGGCGCGTATGGCTGTCCTCACAATCATCTTATTTGTCGTTTTGTCGAGTCTTCTGCAGTCGATGTTAGAGATGGCGGAACCCGTGATCCTATCGTTGAGTGCATATCACAGCAAGAATGTCGTGCATCACCTAAAAGTGCTCGTCTTGTGTGCCTTCCTCTTCCTCTTCCCACTACACGTCGCATACGTTTTGTCCCAAATATTTCCCGTCGACTTCTGGTTAGCCGTCGTTCTCTCTACAAGTGTCTTGACATCAGCACAAGTGGCAGATCTAGTGATTGTTCACTGCATCCTATGGTACGACTCATTACGTGCCGAACCCCTCGAGTCGGTGGATGAGGCCGTCTATTATGTCCGCGCATTCACTAAAATAGTGGAGTTCTTTGTGGCCACGAGTGTAGTGGTGGTCGGCATATGGGAGGCAGTGATCGGACAGTGGAGTTGGACTAACGCTCTCATACTCTTAATTCATTGCTACTTCAATGTATGGCAGCGTTTAAATACGGGCGCAAAAAGTTATATCAGACGCAGAGAAGCCAACAAAAAGACCTCATCCCTGCCCTCCGCCACCAGCCGACAGTTGAAGGAACACAACGATGTCTGCGCCATATGTTTCACTGATATGAGTTCCCCAAACGCCTCTATCATCACTCAATGCAATCATTACTTCCATCGCATATGTCTTAAGAAATGGCTCTGTTTTCAGGACAGGTGTCCTCTTTGTGTTACTTGTATTACACGACGAAACCAAACGACACAACTTGTCATCAATTGATTTATTATCTCACAATTTAGTGGATCCATAAGATAATCACTTTAATGGATCCATAAGATAATCACTTTAATGACAATTAATTTTCTCTCAACTTTTGTTTTATATTTCACACCCAAAAGCCCTATCCTTTCAAATGAGACATATTTGAAATGTTTTTACATTGAATTTGTGATAAATAATGATATAATAATTGAATTAAAATCTATTTATTATTAGTAATGAAATAAAACTCATATCATCTCTCAATTCATGGTTTGAGTGCTGAAACCAATTCTTCCGATTCTTTCAATTCCTTAAGAATAAAACCCAATATTAGTTGTGATCATACATTGAATGCAATCGACAAACAATCCATACTTTGATAATATCGAGACCTCCGATGAGCTGTCCCTTGACGTACACCTGTGGATAAGTGGGCCAATTGGACAACACTTTCAACGATTGGCGCACCTCTTCGTCGGACAATATGTCGAAAGTGTCGTAATTGGCGTTCACTTCGTTCAGGATTGAGATCAAAGTACGACTGAATCCACAGCGCGGGGCGTCAGGCGTTCCCTTCATGAACACCATAACCGGCGACCTATTGATCAAAGTCTTCAGCCGTTCGTCAATGTTGTGGTCGGAAGCGTTGGAAGTGATGCCGACATTTGATCCCAACTTGAAGGCCAGTTGTTTGACTTGTTGTGTGAGTTGTGGTACGTCTGCGCCTTCTATTCGAGACAATTGTTTGGACTTTGAAAACAATATACACGTGGGAACTGATGTGACATTCATCTGCTGCGACAACTCGGGAATGTCTTCGGCCGACACCTAATCGCCAATCAAAGAGTCGATGCATTAATTGATTGCAATTTGCAAACACCAGTCAAAGCAATACTTTGGCGAATATAACGCTCGAGTAGTCCTTGTTTTGCGACAATTCGCTGAAGACATCATTGATCTGAAGACACTGTTGCGCCCATTCGGCCATAAAGTGGGTCACAATCAGAGTGTCTCTGATTTGGTGACAAATAAATACAAAGACTTAAATGAGTGGACAAACAATGGGATCAATGAATACCTGAGTAACAGTTTATTAAACTGTTGGATGTCTTTGATCTCAATGACAGTATTGGTTGACATTTGGAGACAATAATGGATTCAACGGTTATTGAAGTGATGGGTCACTCAATACAGTAAGTGTCGGATACTGTGGTCACAGAGTGTTTGTACACCAAATTCAGTGCAAATTGATTGCAAACGGCATTTCAAAACTCATTGATTGCCACAAATAATGTCATGAAAGGGGCGAACAGTGAAAGTGAAGGGTTTCTGTGTTTTCTATTGTATTTCAATGGTTTGACTGCAAATATATTGCAAACGTATGGTATGAATGGTATGAATGTTGTGTTTAATGTGAAGGCTTTTAATATTAAGACTTGTAATACACAAACACTATGACTAATATATCATAGATTTGGGATCCCTTTATACAAAGTATACATTTGACAGTAAAGTACTTACAAACCCCTAACTCATGAAAGTGTGGTAATTGAATACATGTGCAGTATGTGATTGCAAGCATTGTTTTGGTGGACTTACACCACAAGACCTCAGAGGAACTGATGGTATGTCTGATCTCTTGAGAGATAAGAGAAACAATTGATGTGTGAATCGGTGGACATAAACAATGCGTTATTACGAGAGTTCGCAGACATTTCATTACAATTGGGAACAAGTAGTGAAAGCCTTTTGGTGTCGATATCCCAACCCTTTTAGGTAACGATCATTGTTTGCAAATGTCTTAATGTCTTAACGTCTGAATGGTGTGAATATGTGTTGCAAACAGTTCTCATGTGTTGAGCGAAGATGTGGTGCACCGAAGAGTGGACTCAAGCGGCAAACTATTGACCAAACGGTTGATCAGTAAAACCAATTCCGCCCCCAAATGGACCGAACGATTCCTGACGTCGAAGAATGTTTTGGTGGTCGAGGAGTCGGTTCTGGACCCCAATGGCCACACTCTGACCACTTATACACGCAATATAGGACTCAAACACCTGATGACCATCGAGGAGAAGGTGACCTATCGGTCCAGTGATGACGGCAAGGGCTGGACAGTGGCTGACCGCCAGGCGTGGATCGACTCGTCGGTGTTCGGTCTGTCTTCGGCGGTCCAGAGGTTTGGTTTGGAGAGGTTCAAGAAGAATGTGTCCAAAGCGTGTCAGGGATTCAACTTTGTGTTGACCGCCTTATACGACAACTTGAACCCAGAAGTGGTCACTACTTCTGAGAATCACATTTCGATTAATCCATTGCTCAGAGAGAAACTCAAAGAGAAGGCTTTGAGGGCCACGGAGTTCGCGGCCGCCGCCAAGTCTAAGGCCGTACCCATCGTTGTGGCCGCCCATAGACACGACTCCTCCTAAGCAAACCAATCCATTGTTAGCTTTTTATATATCTATTCTAATGATTATTAAACAATTTACAAACTTTTGTAATTATCGTAATATTTTAGTCAACAATTTGTCAATAATAAAGAAAATATGTTTTATTTTAACGTCTACTTCTAATTCTATACAATATTTTCAATCATTTAATAACATTTCGATTGCAATGAGAAAATTAGTACTCAATGCTTATTGTACTGTAAAGTATACATTATATAAACTGCTGTATTGTGTGATTAGATCATGATTTGCAGATTTCTTGAGCTCTAAAAGTTTACTCAATTATTGCGTTCAAAATATTCATTGGCTTTCTTGGGGTTAATAGTCGGCGCTTCCGGTTTCCAATTGGCCGGACATACTGTCCATCCAAATAGAAAATGCATTAATCAAGTGAACATAATTAGGGTGATTATGAGCCATACCTTCCCCGTGTTTCTCATAGAATTGAAAGGCATTAATCAATCTGAGCGTCTCGTCCACAGAACGGCCAACCTTTGCATAAATGAGATATAATTAATGTGTAGTTTGTGTGCAATTTGACTGCATTTCTAATATAAATTTATTTCTAAAGTATATATACCGGTAAGTCATTGATTGTTATTTGTCGGACAATACCCTTGGGATCAATGATGAATAGTCCGCGCAAAGCAATACCAGAATCCTCGAGCAAAACACCATAATCTTTCGATATTTGCTTATTAATATCCGAGAGCACCGGTATGTTAATGCCTCCAATGCCTCCTTTCTGTTAATCACCGAAAGACTCAAAGATAAGACGCGTTATGAGAATGATATAAATGTATGCATACCTTGCGGGGTGTGTTAATCCAGGCCAAGTGCGAGAAGTGCGAGTCCACTGAAACGGCCACCACTTCTGTGTTGAGTGCTTTGAACTCTTGGATGCGATCACTGAATGCAATGATTTCTGTCGGACACACAAAAGTGCTGTCCATTCAACCATTCAATGCACACAAACACACATTATGTCAAACATTCAGTCAATACAGTCTATTAATACAGGAATGCTATGAAAGACTCACAAATCCAAGGGATAGAAAAATAGGACCAAATATTTGCCACTGAAGTCAGACAATTGGATGGATTTGAAGTCTTGAGAGACAACGGCGGTCCCCTTGAAGGCAGGCGCCGGTCGACTCACAAACGCCGCCATCGATGCTCTCGACGAGTGAACACATCTATAGCCCAATCCATTGACTCGTTTGGTGGCCAACACTTTGAGGGACTAAATGGACAAATGATATTGAGATACGGATTAAATATGGGATCAATTCAGTGATTACTTGTTTGATAAATGTATTCATTTTGAGTGCAATCAAAGCGACAGTAATTGTCAATAAGAGTGAGTATTATGACTGCAATGAACACACAGTAGTCTACGAGTGCTCAGTGTCTCAGTCAGTGTCTCACATGTCTAACACATGACTCACACAAAGCACTCATTCACTGAACTGTTGTTTACTTCAATTGTCTTCACTGCTGTCACCGATTGTCTCATCAATGATGAGTCAAATAAATCACTTTCCGGGAAATACAAGTCTTCTCGAAGAACTGGACAGTAATTATGATTGAATTGAATGACCAGTCA
>CAJPVJ010002596.1:0-12698 GCA_905397405.1 Oppiella nova
AAAACACTAATATTTTCTGATTTAAATGTGACTAAGATTTGTATTTAAAACATTTTTATTTATTAAACAAAAAATGATATGAAAATGATTAAAATACAAATTCGTAAGAGATTTCTAAACATACAATAAAAATAATTGAGAAAGTAAGTCATATATGAAAAACTAAGTAATATTCATGAGTATTTAACTAAATGCTACCTTAATCTTTAATCTATACTATAAACTTTAAAATACTAGTGTTGTGTATACTCAGCCTAAATAATAATATATTGTAAATGCATACATCACTAGTTGATTTCTGGAAACCATATCTGTGCGTCTAAGATTTAGGGGCATATCTAATACGTATCAGTTGAATGTAAAACGTCAAATAAACTTACCCCGACCATATCCGACCGACTGTTACGACTATGAGGCCAACCGCGGGTCGGGTACTGTTGGCCCGAAATCCCGTACGGAATGCATGTTACGAGTGATGAGACGACTAGAGCTGACCCGTTGTCGACATAATCTCTATTGGGATTCACAGGTATTGCGAGATAGGAGTCAATTGGTGTTCAACACTACACCCGATACCCAGTGCTATGTATCACCTGATTATGAGGTATTACACAAAGTTTGTCCCAAGGAATGCAATCATTATGTAATTGATCATGTTGTAAATACTGATTTTTCATATGTCCAAGCTGAGTTTATTTTTAAAACCATCAACATTCAACCTTCATACATATACCAATATTTGGTGTATACTCCAAAGATTAACATGATTTCATATTTATCAACACTAGGTGGTTTAATGGGAATGTGGCTCGGATTTAGTATTTGCTCATTTATATTAATTTTTGCAAATTATTCAAGAGTAATTCTGATAAATATTTCATATAATAACAATAAATTACGTTATATCAAACATTAAACACTATTATAAATATTTAAAAATTATTACATTTATCGCAAGTTGCGTTTGTATGTGTTTACAATTACTAGATATTTATGGTGACTACACTCAAAACCTTAGACGCCCAGATATGGTTTCCAGAGACCAACTAGTGATGTATGCATTTACAATATATTATTATTTAGGCTGAGTATACACAACACTAGTATTTTAAAGTTTATAGTATAGAATTCAAAATGATATATTAATTGATTTATAAATCCAAGTAGAAGATTTCTAATAATTAATTTAATAAATGTAACCATAAAACGCGCATTAAATTCCGGTACCCCTATTATTACCAAGAACATTTTGAACTCACAAAATGTGCTGGATTATTATCAAGCTCAAATGGAGTTTGTGAATGAGCTCAATAAAAATGTACCAATAAATATTAGCAGTACACTTAACTCTCGATATAATAAAGTTCGATATAATAAATCTCTCGTTATAATAAACAATTTCTGAAAACCATTGATCACTAGCCATAGACATAATGTTAAAATAAGTTGGTTATAATAAACCTTAATATAATAAATTGCTGCTTATAATAAACAACTATCTGAATACAAATGCATTTAAACCAATGGGAAATCCATTTGATATAATAAACAATTTTTATAATATAAGTAGATATCCAATGGTATGAAGTAGTTTGGTTTTTTAACATATAATTCATATTATCGGATACTTCATAATAGAGTTCGATAGTTAGGAAAATGAGTTCGATAATTACGGATTATTCCCAATGTTCCCATTATTATTAAATGTTTATTTATTTGTTAATCTCTACGAAAAATAACTACTAGAACTAAATTAACATAATTATGACCTGAATTAACTAGAATGTGAACTAAATTAAATGAATTAATTATTGAATTGAATTTTGATTCAGTGCACAATTGAGGGAATACTTTGCAAAATAGTTAATTCGGTTCATAAATAAGTTATTCTATTGCACAATTAAGTTAATTCTTTAAAAAATTAAGTTAATATATTGTATAAATAAGTTTATTTATTACATAACTAAGTTTATTCAGTGAAAAATTTACTTAATTAAATGTACAATTAAGTGAATCAAATACAAAATTAAGTTTAATCAGTTCCCACTTAAGTTTATTTACTACGAATATTTATTTTAAATTAATTTAATAATTTGTAGCGTAAAGAAGTTTTGGGTTTGATGTTTATTAAATAATAAGCAACACTTCATATCATCGGAGGTTCATACCATTGGATCTCTACTTTACTATAAAATATTGCAAAAACATAGAAATGAGACATGTAATGAAACAAACATTGATGAAACCTAGAAAAACTAAAAGAATGCATTATATCTTTTATGTTAGTCACATATTACTGAATCTTTTAATAAGTTGCATAACACCATTTATTTCTGAATATTATAAGAAAAAACGTAATTTTTGTATTGAAATTCGTTATAATAAACCGCTTGATATAATAAACTATTTCCCAAAAACAAGCTAGTTTATTATATCGAGAGTTAAGTGTATTGAGGACCTTGCTAATATGTTTCAGACGTTATATCCTGAATTACATTATGACCCACCGAGAGTACCAGGGTGGCTTAAACAAATGGGCGTTGATAGTACAATGAACAAGTTACAAATCATTTTTAATAAATATTTCGAGTTTATTTATTTACCAAGTGAAATTAAAAAGTTACGAGTTGGATTACTGTTACAAGAATTAATAAATAACATGCACAATGCTACTTTACTGACATATAATAATACACATAATAATAATTATATACGCAGGGCTGTAAATGTCTATTCAACTCATGAAGAAACTATCCTGATGCTTTTTAATTTATTTACATGCATGGACATTTACCCGGTGTTTGGTTTAGCATTAATATTTGAATTGCATAGACATAATTATAATAATTATTTTGTTAAATTGTATTATGCTGATTCAATAATAGGTGTAAATTATCATTATAGATATCGTAGACTAAAATGGCCTGGGTGCGATCCTAAGTCACCTAGTACGTGTTCATTAAATAAGTTTTACAAACAATTTAAATGTTTTATACCGATTAATATTACTAGTGAGTGTAGAGTTGATAAAATAAATTTAATTTATTAACGTTATTTAAATTAACACATTATTTGTATTAATGCATTATTGTGATACTAAAGTATAATGATTATAATAAATTTTAAATTAATTTCCAAAAAATAGACAATAAAATAGATTTAAACTAAACAAGTGTCACAAAATGTTGTTAAGCACAATTTTTAAAAATATTTAAATTAGATAGGTATACAGTAAAATTAAATTTGAATTTTGCCTTGTGACATAAGCAAATTAATGTTACACACATATAAATTAGTTTCAATATTAATGATAAGTCTAATTAAACTTTTTGTTTATAATGATTTAATTATATTTGCTACCATTATGTCCCAATGTTTGTTACTATAAATAAACTATGATAAATATTGGAAACATTTTATTTAATTAAGAGTATTAAAGAGTACACCATTGAATTCCAACCCTTATCTTAGTCCTGCATGGGAGGCATCGTTCACAAATCTACGGTGGGTGGGGGGAATAACTTAGTTAAGTAGCCTAAAGGGAACAGTAGTTTAATGGGAATGGTATGTCAATGGAGGTCACTATTACCTGCAGTGAACACCTAATTTATTAAAAATTATATAACTTTATGCACACTCATTAATAATGTTACTATTCCTCCCACCCACCATAGATTTGTGAACGATGCCTCCCATGCTGGACTAAGATAAGGGTTGGAATTCAATGCAGTACACAATACTAGTTAAGGGTTCAGTCAACAAGCTTATGATACTAACTTATGATAAAGTTTAGAATGGTTTATAAATATATTTTCAAAAATAGCATACATAATTTTAGTTAAAGCAACTAAGAATAAAGAATCATGGGCAATTTAAATGATTTTTAAAAATATTTGTCAAACACATATAATCTAGTTTACACCTGTACGTATTTGAATGCCCAAATGTAAACTACAGCATACCGGCGCCGGGAATGGTCATGAGCGGTGAATTGACATCAATTGACATTGATACAAATCCCCTTCTATACGATATTGAAACCCGCATATCGCATAGTTTCAAGTGNTTTTTAAAAATATTTGTCAAACACATATAATCTAGTTTACACCTGTACGTATTTGAATGCCCAAATGTAAACTACAGCATACCGGCGCCGGGAATGGTCATGAGCGGTGAATTGACATCAATTGACACTGATACAAATCCCCTTCTATACGATATTGAAACCCGCATATCGCATAGTTTCAAGTGCTCAAGGCCCCTGTTCATATATTGATATAACTCACGATTACTTGATATTGATGCAACAATCATAAATAAGCCGGTACTATTCAATTGTAGCACAACACGGTCAAGTGGATGATTTATTTTCCTAATATTCATAACATATTCATCAGAAATATTTGAAAAATAATGTTTCGTAATATGAATATGGGGGTCGTTATAGGTCTTAACAATTGTATCAAGCTCACGTGGACAGTTAAGATTATAGCCGTTAGCAAACTTTAAATAACATTTTAACGTATAGTTTTCATAATTAAAAACATTTTGTTTATACTGTTTAAGTTGAAAACGTTTTAATAAATTATATTGCAGCAATGCACTTTTTCTACCAAAATCAGATTCAACTGTGCTCGGGTGAACTAGGGTAAATAATATATTATAGATTTTGGATTGAACGCTCATGGTGACTTTCAATTTGATATTGTTTTGAGCATAGACGTTCAAAATTTTAAAAATCCCCAAAATAGTGTTTTATAATAATGTTAAAAATTTTAACTATTCAAAACACTAATATTTTCTGATTTAAATGTGACTAAGATTTGTATTGAAAACATTTTTATTTATTAAACAAAAAATGATATATAAATGATTAAAATACAAATTCGTAAGAGATTTCTAAACATACAATAACAATATTTGAGAAAGTACGTCATATATGAAAAACTAAGTAATATTGATGAGTATTTAACTAAATGCTACCTTAATCTTTAATGTATACTATAAACTTTAAAATACTAGTGTTGTGTATACTCAGCCTAAATAATAATATATTGTAAATGCATACATCACTAGTTGGTTTCTGGAAACCATATCTGTGCGTCTAAGCTCTATAACTATCCCAACACTAAACTGTTTAATATATTATTTGTAAATCATCAAAATTTGTTAAAATATTTTATAAAATTTTGAATAATTTATAATTACTACATTTAATACACATACAAGTGATAGTTGGCCCTCGAGGGTTGCAAAAAATGTCGGTGCCGTTTATGGGTAACTATGATTGCTCACAATAATTGTCAGTATGAATAAGGATATGTAAAGCTACCCGTGCTCTCAGTATCTCTCAATGCAATCTAATTCGTAGTAATATTATTTAAGTAGTTTGGATATTGACCTTTAATAAAAAAAATGAAAATTTAGTGTTAGTTATGATATACCGTACAATTGACTGTAATTGAATGCGGGTTTGAATCATGACATGTATTTCACTGTAATTGTCTCATTACATAACAGACATCCATGTCCACAACTCCAGTACCAATTTATTAAGTGAAAATTCCTATCATTATAATTAAACATTTACTATTCTCTCGATATTAAGTTACAGTATTTCATAATTCAACTTATTTTTAATGTTTAAAGCATTCATGCTACATTTAATTCTAGTTTGCCACTGACTGCATATAAAACATCTGGTTGATTTTAAATTAAATTTCTTTATTTTTTACATACCGCTAAATTATAAACCTAATTTACTATAATAATAAACCTATTTATATGTATTTCAATATGCATCATCATATTAGCACTGTGTACTGACTACAGTAATCAAGATTATTATTATTTGTCGAGTTATAATATACCTTGAAAATCATTTAAAAATTTATTAGTAATAATACTCTAAATAAGAGACACACAGATATGACCATTTGCGGCCAACTAACGATGTATGCATCTAATATATTAATATTATATTTACAACACTAGTATTTTATGAATCAGGAATTATACATTAATATTAATAATAACTTTTCAAATTGATATTAATTTTTATTACTCATTGCAAGGTATAACTTTGGATTAAATTATGTGTCAATGCATTACTATATAATATTTCTAAACAAAGTGATAAATCATTGAAAGTTTACTTATTCTCTCAAATATTTTTATGGTTTATTTAAAATCACTTTGAATAACATTTTGTTGTTTCATTTTCATATTATTATTCAAAATGAAAATTATGTTTTCAAAACAAATCTTAGTCACTTTTAATTCATAAAATATTAGTGTTTAGAATAGTTAATAAGTTTCTTAATATTATAAAACATTAATTTGTGGATTATTAAAATTTTGGACGTCTATGCTCTAAATAAACTTCAGAATTACAGAATATATTATACATAGCATATAAATTAATATTAATTCTGTATTAATAATTAATACAATATAAATAGAAATTTTATTAACATTTCCCATATTGTGACACATTTTGCCGCCATTATTGTGGTAATAATTTAAAGTCAAAATTAAATTATTTACAGTAAGTGTGTAAAATCTATTAGAAATTTACGTTACGAAACCAGTAGATGAGGTCTGCTTTCATGCGATTCACCCGCTCATAAAAGCAGAGTTCACGCACTGGTCTAAATATCTAATAGACATACAATCGTATCTTGCTAATTCACAAACACAGAAATGCTACGCCTATCGGGAATCGTGTTAATCGCGGTGACATTACTGGCCACTGGACAAAACTGCCAGAACCTCGCAACCTCGCAGAGACAAACCTCGCACCCTGTACCCGGCTCATGCCACGACTTGATAGCGCCCTGCATGTACAATAACCAGAAGAAAGTCCGCAATTTACTAAACGATGTGGTACGAATAAAATAGATAAAAAGATTGAGCCGCGATTCGCAATTAGTCCACCTAAAATATACCTTGCACAACTACGTGGGCGGATGTATTTTTATGAGAAACAAGAGCTGCAAGGAGGGAGAAATAGTCGCTTGCTTGGCCGAGCAGTTAAACACGTTGTTTGATCAGGCTACATCCGTCGACTATGATAAGTACCATACTATTTATCAACAGCACGCGGTAATGCTGGAAGCGGGTACTGAATACACCCCAGTGTTTAAGCACTGCGTTAAACCGTGGATGCGGCGTTTGTGAATGGTGCTGGATTGTTTTTTTTAACTGTAATTAACAATGCTAACTAAGCACGAGCTTTTCGCTTTTAGTTTTTTTATTTTTGCAAAATTATTATTTTTGAACATGCGCTATTATGTATTTAATAATATTTGAATTGTATTTATCTGTACGATTATATTTATTGTTAAATGTATTTTTAAGAATCGATTAAATTGATAAAATTTTATTCTCAATAAAGAATTACATTAATACAAGTAATAATGAATTAATTAAATTAATTACCAGTTTAAGGGGTAGGTAGCCGTGAAAAGCCTAGTAAAGTAAACATTAAATATTTTTACAATAAATTAATGTACAATATTTATTACTCTATTAGTTGTTTAATAAAAATGTTTAACCTATTCATTAATAAATTGTACTTTGTATTTCTTCATTTTAATAACTTGTCAAATCAAATAATATTTGGAATAAATTATTTTTCTATTTAATTATGAGCAATTACAATTGTTGTAAGCTAAATAACCAATAAATAAAAAAAATTGTTATTTAATATAATGTGATATCCTATTAAACATGTCTTTCCCTCTATTGGCATAATCATGTAAATTGCTATCCATGTCCACCACTCCAGAACCACTATTTAAATTGCAAATTCCTTTAATTTTAATTAATTTCATAACTTTTAATAACTTTTAATAAGTTTTATAACTTAAAATATTTAATTGAAACTTTATTTTCAATGATATTTAATATCAATCTAACACTAGATAAACATAAACACAAAACTAAATCTAAGACATACTTCGAGTCACTCGTCACCTATAGCCTCGATGTTTGTATCAATTGTTATGTTATTTGTTATATAAATACTTTATTTGATAAATAATTCATATTTTCAAGACAACTGATCCAATACAACAAAGACAAAGCCTCGAAGCTTGAGGGGGACAGCAATTGGTGCCCCACTTTGTTGTCATCATATTGTCACCAAATCGTCGCCTATGTCTTCCCGCACTCGTCCTTATCAGCGATCACTTCGTGGACATTGGACGGCATCACTGGGTAAGACGTGTTTCTGGAGGACACTCTCATGAGGTCGAGTCCATATACTTGCCAATAATTAGCCCATTGGTGGCCATCGATAGCCATGGCTGCTATAGACGTGTAGTTCCTTTGGTCTCAAACTCATGTCGAATACCGTTTAAGAGCCGCCACTCGGGAACCGCTCTCTCTCTCTCTCTCTCTCTCTCTCTCTCTCTCTCTCGCGACAGACCCGACATGACTTAGACATCCATTCATTGATACATGTCTTGTGGCACCAAATGATTGCAGTTTTCGGTTAATTGTCAGTAAAGACCATCACGTGAAGAGACATACAGTGAATGCAATGGTGAGTCAAATGTAGGCCGAGTGAGAGCAAAACGATGAGTGAAACTCCATTGTGAGTGCTTTCATGGATTTTGTCACCAATTGAATGGTTTGAATGAGATTTAAATATCTTGCGATTCAATGGTCTCCTCAATGGGTTTAATGGAAACAAAACGCGATAAAAATATTTGTCATATATTTCAGTGAAAATCTTTTTTAATGTCAACCTATAGGTGGAAGTGAACCTAAAAATCGTATCGTTTTTTGAATTATTTCCCTTTTTATGGTTTAAATGTCTCATTAACTCTGTGATTAAATATTATGTCAGGAATGTCTCAAAATAATTGTCAGTTTAGCACATTTGATAAAATGCTTATCTATCATACAAATAGATTACATAAGCAAGGACAAACGTTTCCCTTACTTCGTCAAACAGTTAAGTTGTCATACATTTGTGACCATTGATTGCAATGTTATGTAGCCATCAACGGACACATTGTATGTTGAGGGCGCAGCTATCGACTGATTGATATTCTCTGTATATCTATCTCTCACATCCCTTTCCTTTAGTAGTCAGCCGTCAGCTATTATAACCCACTTTTGGCAATCAATAAATGTGTTTACACCCAACTCCTGTCGCATATATTGTGGTCTAAACCCCACGAATGCATTACAAGAACATCAAATGATTGCAGTTTTCGGTTGCCATTAAAGACCATCACATGAATGGTATGAATGAATGCATTAGATATGCAAACAAATGAGACTTACATTGAATGCAGCGGTGAGTGAAATGTATGAGAAATGCGAGCAAAACATGAAAAGCAAAACAATGAGTAAAACTCTGCTTTCATGTGTGGTTTGTCACCAATTGTTTGGTTTGAATGAGATTTAAATATGTCACGAATTCTTGCGATTCAAACAAAACCGGGAAATCTGAGGGAGTGGTCGGCCATTGCATATGAGTTTGAGGGATGAGGGTATGCTTCCCATCCGGGAGGGCCTCCTATTATTAACCACTCTGAGGGTTTTCTTAGTAGCGGTCGTCTAAACTAAACAATTGAAATGAATTTCAAGAATCGCTTCCAAGGATTGGTTTTTCAAAAGTTTTTTTAAAAAAGCTTTCGACTCATCACATATCCATAATCTTGAGTTTATTTTACAAACACAGTAATAATGACAACATATTCATAAATATTAGTTTAAACTCAAATCTAATATAGAGTACAAAATTCATAAACGTTTGGACTAAAAGCAATTCAAACAGAAATTTAATGTTTTGCAAGTAATTGACTATAAATTACAAACTATTACTAAACTCTAAAATGACATTCAATTGACATTACATTATGTGGTCGAGTAGTCCAGTAGTCAACCGATTCTGTAGACATATTCTAAGCATTGAAACAAATGATTGCTCACAATATGTAAATAATGTTACAATTTATGTGATACTAACTATGGAAAGCATTATTGTCAGGGGACCGGTATTTCTCTCTCACTCACATATACAAGTCCTCATCGACTGAATCGGATCGTGTTTTCACAGACTTTTTCTGTGATCTACCCCTCAATGACAAACTAACGCCATTAGTCCGGGCATACAGTGCCCAAAACGCCAGCACCCGTAGCACCAGCCCTTGGGATATAAGTAATGGCACATTACGCCAAAAGTCGCGCTCATCCAGCAAATCATTTTGATACAAAATCGATGATACCGTCCCCTCCGGGCACCTGTCGAACCCGTATATGATATACAAATGCATCTGAAAGGTCTGCGTCACGAACGACATGCTCCGGACGAGCCGCACGAGCGCCGGGAGCTCTTGTATGGGCACGAAAAAGCTCAAAAACACGTGCATTATTAGTAGGCCAATCTCCATGATGATGGCCATCCGGAAGTTCCCATTGGTGACTATGCCTACTAGAAAGCCGAGACTCTGGGCGCTAAAGGCGCCGCCTAAAATCACCGCCAGAAAGCCTACCAAACGATGGTTGTCGTCGATCTGTGGGATGAGTTTGTAGACCATGAGTGCAAATGTGATGACAATGGCTAAGAAAGTCGGTATTTCTGAGATATTTTTAGCCATGAAGTAGGAGCCGGTGCTGTACCAACCTACCATGCCCGTATAAATTGCGTTTTTAGCGATAGTATAGTAAATACCGGTGCGATAGTGACATACCGTTCATGCGTTCGTTCATAAAGATCTTGATCTCCGACGAGAACAGGAGGACAGTCGACACCGACACCAATATCATCAACAAAACGCCCGAGAAGTACAGGTACAGGAGGTTCTGGAACAGTAGGCTCTCCTCCCGGAGCCCCTCCACGGTCTTTACGCAACTGGCGTTCGCTTTCATGGCTAATGAGAAACACCCGTCCGGTTCGCCGATGTGTTTGTTGTACAGACGGGTCAGTAGTAAACCGATGGCCTGAATGAACACAAACTGAACGGAAAGGAGTTTCCATTGGGACCGGAGCTGACAGGTTATATTCCGGGCCAATAGATACCACATTTGCCGCAACTGAAAGGTGTTCCCTTTGTTGGCGACTCCAGTAGGCGCCAGGTAGCCCTCCGCGAGGTACTGGTGCCTCAGTTCACTCTTGGCTTTCATGGACTGGTGGGACAGCCGCTGGACATTAGAGCCGTATTTGGAGGCTATTCTCAGCAGCACTTCGATGGGCACCTGGTGTTCACTACACTCAAAATGAGCCGCGCTTAGGTGGGCGCGCACCTCCAGAGGGGGTCCGGAGTAGACAGATAGGCCTCCCTTAGCCAACACATACACCCCATCGAAAATCATGAGAGTGTCGTAATTTGGCTGATGGATACTCGTGACGATCGCGATCTCGTGCTGTCGGGACAACCGCTTCAGCACTTGTACTACCTGTCCATATGAGATGATAGCCTATAATCAGTAAATCATAAGGAAAGGCGTGTCTTATTTATTGCTCACAATTTCGGCGGAATTGCTATCCAGACCGCTTGTGGGCTCGTCTATACACATGAGGTTAGGCTTCCTGAGGGCCATGAGCTCCTGGGCGATGGCCAGTCGTTTCTGCTCACCGCCCGAACAGTTCTCCACATTTGTACCCTCGGTGTCACCTATCGAGAGGTCGGACAGCAGTTTTCGAGCGTACTTCCTATGGTTCACCTCCTGGTGCTCTCCGGCATTCTTCAGCTTCGAGGCATACATGAGGGACTGGATGCCGGTTAACCCGACCACCAGGTGCTCCTTTATGTCCTGCACTATAAAACAGGAGCGGATTTTTTTCGCTGAGCTTAGGTAGACTTTGGTGCCCAAGTCTAAGCCCTCCATATTTCGGCCGTTAATACACTTTAATAGAGTAGACTTTCCGCACCCGGAGGGCCCCATAAGGGCGGTTAGGCTCCCGAAATCTATCGATCCGCTGATCCCATTGAGTATGTGTTTCGGTGGCTTCCAGGGTAGGACTGACTGTCCGCTGAATTTTAGGTCAATCCAAGCCATGGCTAGTGCGCCGGGTGTGTGACCAGGGGATAGGCCAAGGGTTTGAATCCCAGTACTGGTTGTGTTTAAATCCATTGAATCGTGTGTTAGACTTGAGAACTAGTTTTGGTCTTAAAATATGTTTTTTAGTTCAAAATCTGTTTAAATATAAAATCCATATTTATGTACCGTATAGTCATTATTGTTAATGTTTTTCTGTGATATTTAACTTAATTTGTCTATTTATAGGCAGTTTTAATGTTTGCACCTATGCCCATTTAATAGTATAATAAGTTCAGTCTAAATTGTGTTTATTGTGTGAAAATGACTTAACATTATACTTAACAAAAATTCTTATAATTATAGGCTTAATGATTATTAGCACTAATTTAGTAGAAGGTATTCGTGATTATTATTGTGGACTACACTTATAAGCTATAATTAAGAATAAGTTACCCAGAACATTCATTAATTATTTAAACATTAAACCTATGTATACTGTATATTACTATGAATGCATTATATTAATGTCATTATTCAGATCTCTGTAATCAATTGAAATTATTTAAAACTATTTTAAGTAATTATTTAAAAACTTTTAGTTTACGTAAATTAAAGTGTGCTTGACACAAATTCCCGTGTGTCTTGTATTGAATATACACTTTTGAAGTTTATTTTGGATTAGCATATAATGTCTCAAA
>CAJPVJ010002597.1:0-12695 GCA_905397405.1 Oppiella nova
ATTTGTTTTAATGTTTGAAATTAATGTTTGGATAGTTTATGTAATGAATTACTAAATCAACTAAAAATTGTATGTGAAATAGATGTCCAAAAAGGGGTGGTCTTCGGTGGCCTCCTTACGAGTGATTATGTCTTTGAGAATCGTTAACAACAAATGATTGAATCGATTGAAAATATATTTCATATCTTATAAGTCAATTGAATTTTAAATTACATTGTTTCTCATTAGATGCGAAAAATATATTTGAATTTTTTGTTATTTTCTATCAATTATTTTTTGAATAAATTTAAGGAAAACGCGATAAATAAGGAAAAGTGATAGAAATCAATAAAAATTAAGCACATTTGCGATATAAATGACACTTAATAATAGATGTTTAACTTATATTTGATTAGTGATTATAATAACGGACACGAATTGAATGCTTACGAGTGTTTTCGTAGTTGTTGTGTCAATTGAATTAAAAATAGCACTAATTGTGTAAATCCTGAATGAGTGGTGAGATATCTTAAGTATTTTCACAAGAATTTGTTGGATTTATATTAGTATTGAGGATAAAACTGAAAAGAATTAATTTGTCAAAAAATATATTTATATTATTATTATTATTACTATAGTTGTAATAATTTAGAGGAAATTCCGATTATTTAGACGATTGTGTCAAACAGTGAAGTGAAGAGCTAATGACGAAACTGTTTGATTCAATAGACGTAATGCTCTTCTCATGACTTATGTTTGTTTTCTTGTAATTAATTCAATAAAAGTCTTCAAACTTTTTCGTTCAGTGGTCTCATCTCTTATCGCTATTTTGTGCTCAAATTGAAGTTTTATTTTTAAAAACCTATTCATAGATCTACTGAACATCTATGACCTCTATTTTGTGTGCAATTGTTTGTGTTAATGAACTTCTAATTGAGATCGTTATTGGCATTATATAAGCGTTTTTTGCCATTTTATAACTTAATTCATAATTCAATGCTCGATGAGTTAATCAATTTTGAATGCAGTTTTAAAATGTAATTATTTTTATGTGTACTGTAACAAAAATTTCCGTTAATTTGCTAAATACTACATTAAAAGTTATTATTTGTACTAATAAGTCAATAGTTAATTGCTTTGTATACAATTAAAAATTATTCGATAATAATTTGATAATTTAAATATTAATATTTAAAAACTTTTTTATCCTTCAATACGAGTAGACTTTCCTTTGGAGTGTATATTTAAAGGGAAAACGTGTTTCACATTTCATATGCTAAAGCCTTGAAAGCATTCAAAAACCCCTTCAAAAAATGAAATATTAATTCATTTTCCAAATTGAAAATATTTGAACACAAAACGACAAATATTTGAAACTTTTTTATGCAAACTATAGATAATTAAATATAATATTCATTACAATTGAAGTCATCTTTTGTTCATTTTATTTGTTCAGTGATTGAAGTGAAAAAATGTCAGCAAAAGCTATACGAGAGGCCACTGGAAAGGACTTATTGAACAGATATCTGAAAGGGTCGGCCAATAATTCACGGTATGCTGTGGTCAACGAAGACACCAATTATAGCGATTTGATAGCAAGTAATCCATGGCTTAAAACAGAGGTTAGTTAGTAATGTCTGTCTGTTTCATATGTTTTGTTTATTCTATTATTAACACAATTATGGTCTTATGATAGCGTTTGGTCGTCAAACCGGATCAGCTCATCAAAAGAAGAGGCAAATTAGGACTGATTTTAGTGAACGCTGACATCGAAAGCGTCAAGAAATGGGTTTCCGAGCGAATGGCCAAAGATATTCAAGTGAGTCGCGGAATTCATGGCAATTATTCGTGTGTTTATTAATATATGGGAATTCTTCACATATTATTTACACTGAAAAATAGCTGTCATTTCACACATTCTTCGCTTCTGAATGACTTTTAAGAGGAATTTTTATTTGTTTAATGTATGAGAATCTGATCGATAAAAACCGGGAATAAATCGATAAGAAATATATTTAATAAGATTCTCGTTAAAAGATAATTCACGACATAAGAAGTGATAAATGTCTTGTAATTGATGAGAAAAATTGTTAATAAATGTCGAGAAAATTAAAACAACTAATAATAGGATAGATATGTTAAATGATATCTGATATTCAGACGATTCTAACAGAGATTCTCTAGTTTTTCATTGAATAATTGGTTTTGTTTTTTGACACACTTTTGAATATTTTGGTTGATTTTCTAACAAATAGATTGGAAAAGCGAGCGGAAAGTTAAGGACTTTCATAATTGAGCCCTTTTTGCCCCACAAACAAGAGGAAGAGGCCTATATCTGTATTTATTCGCACCGCTCGGGCGACACCATTCTCTTCCATCACGAGGGAGGCGTCGACATCGGAGACGTTGAGTCCAAAGCACTTAAAATAGACATTCCTATTGACGGACAGCTCGCCGAAAGCCAAGTAAAAGCATTGCTGAAGAATATATCCGCTGATCGACTGGAAGTTGTGACCAAATTTGTGTTTGACTTATACCGGGTTTACGTCGATCTGTACTTTACTTATTTGGAAATCAATCCTTTGGGTAAACAAACCATTGACTTATGAACACTATTTTGATTTTATTTAATGCTATTATTCCTCTGAAACAGTGGTCACTAAGAATGGAATATATGTATTGGATTTGGCGGCGAAGTTGGACTCAACCGCTGAGTTCATATGCAAACAAAAATGGGGCGAATTTGAATACCCGCCCCCATTCGGCAGAGACGCCTTTCCCGAGGAGGCCTACATCGCCGACTTGGACTCCAAGAGTGGCGCCAGTCTTAAGCTGACGATTCTGAACAAAAGCGGACGCATCTGGACAATGGTTGCCGGCGGTGGCGCCTCCGTTATCTACGCGGACACCATATGCGAGTTGGGCGGCGCCGCAGAGCTGGCCAACTATGGCGAGTACTCCGGCGCTCCCAGCGAACAGCAGACCTATGAGTACGCGAAGACTATACTGACTCTCATGACCAAAGAGAAGCATCCGTTGGGAAAGCTATTGCTGATCGGCGGCGGGATCGCCAACTTCACGAACGTCGCCGCGACCTTCAAGGGCATCGTGAAGGCGTTGCGGGAATTCCAGACCAAACTCATTGAATACGGCGTTCAGATCTTCGTGCGAAGGGCGGGACCTAACTATCAGGAAGGCCTGCGCGTCATGCGAGAGACGGGCAACACCTTGGGAGTGCCGGTGCACGTGTTCGGACCCGAGACGCACATGACTGCGATCGTGGCGATGGCCCTCCAGAAGAAGGACATCCCGGAGCTGCCGGAGTCGAAGGTGACGACCGCTAATTTTTTACTGCCCGGTAATATGCACGGCAACAACGGCGCCAACGGTGACGCCGGCAACGCGTCCGGTCAGAAGATGTTTAACGGCCCGCACTCTGACGCCAACGCCAACGCTGTGAACGCCAGCGCCGGCGACGCATCCAAACCGCTGTTCAGTCCGACCACCAAATCGATTGTGTGGGGAATGCAGACCCGAGCCGTTCAGTCGATGCTTGACTTCGACTTTGTCTGTTCGCGCAAAGAGTGGTCTGTGGCCGCACTCGTCTACCCCTTCACTGGCGATCACAAACAGAAGTTCTATTGGGGACACAAAGAGATTCTGATTCCTGTCTACAAGAATATGGCGGACGCCATGAAGAAACACCCGGAAGTGGACGTATTGATCAGCTTCGCGTCGCTTCGATCCGCATATGACAGCACTTTAGAGACACTGCAGTTCCCGCAGATCCGCACCATTGCTATCATTGCCGAAGGAATTCCTGAGAACATGACCCGAAAGATGAACAAAGAGGCGGCGATGAAAGGCGTGACTATCATAGGGCCGGCAACTGTGGGTGGCATCAAACCCGGCTGTTTCAAGATTGGAAACACGGGTGGAATGATGGACAACCTGTTGTCATCTATGCTCTACCGGCCCGGAAGCGTCGCATACGTGTCCCGTTCTGGCGGTATGTCTAACGAACTCAATAACATCATCTCTCGAGCGACTAATGGTGTCTACGAGGGAGTGGCCATCGGTGGTGACAGATATCCGGGCACAACGTTTTTGGACCATTTGTTGCGCTACGAAAAGGACCCCAACATAAAGATGTTGGTCCTGTTGGGAGAGGTCGGAGGCGTCGAGGAGTACGACGTGTGTAATGCCATCAAAGAGAGGCGTATCACCAAACCGTTGGTCGCCTGGTGTATCGGCACGTGCGCCGGTATGTTCACGTCTGAGGTGCAGTTCGGACACGCGGGCGCCTGTGCTAACAGCGACCGCGAGACAGCTCTGGCAAAGAACCGAGCGCTGGGAGAGGCGGGCGTTCACGTGCCCAACACTTTCGACGACTTGGGGAACACCGTTCGTCGTGTGTATCAAGAATTAGTCCAAAACAAAGTTATTATACCTCAGCCGGAAGTGCCGCCGCCCACCGTTCCTATGGATTACCAGTGGGCGCGCGAGTTGGGTCTCATCCGAAAGCCGGCCTCTTTTATGACGTCCATCTGCGACGAAAGGGGTCACGAGTTGTCGTACGCCGGCATTCCTATCACGACTGTCATCAAAGAGGAGTTGGGAATCGGCGGTACTCTGTCTTTGCTGTGGTTCCAGAGGCGTCTCCCGACTTATGCGTCGAAGTTCTTTGAAATGGTTCTGATGGTGACCGCAGATCACGGACCGGCCGTTTCCGGTGCCCACAACACGATAGTCTGCGCCCGAGCCGGCAAGGACTTGGTGTCGTCCCTCGTGTCCGGTCTGCTGACGATTGGCGATCGATTCGGTGGCGCTCTGGACGGCGCCGCCCGTCAGTTCAGTGAGGCGTACGACTCGGGACTCATTCCTCACGAGTTTGTGAATCAGACCCGAAAACAGGGACAACTGATTATGGGAATCGGACATCGAGTCAAATCCATTAACAATCCCGATATGAGAGTCAAACTCATGAAGGATTACGTCAAACAGACATTCCCTTCGACACCCGTCTTAGACTACGCTCTGGAGGTCGAAAAGATCACTACTTCTAAAGTAATGCACTTTTCATTGAATGATATTTTGTTTTATTGAATATTAACTAATGGTGTGTTTGAATAGAAACCGAATCTAATCCTAAACGTGGACGGAATCGTTGCCGTCGCTGTAGTAGATCTGCTCCGAAACAGTGGCTGTTTTACTCGCGAGGAGGCCCAGGAGTACATTGACATCGGAGTATTGAACGGACTTTTTGTTTTGGGCCGAACTATCGGTTTTATCGGTGGGTTTATTTCACAATGAATTGGTCTATGATTTCTAAACAAATGTCTCGCATTTCAGGCCATTATTTGGATCAGAGACGACTCAAACAAGGCTTATATCGGCACCCGTGGGACGACATATCCTATGTCTTACCCGAGTCTCAAATGAGCACAAATTAGTAATAATATCTTTAATCAATTGTTGAAACATAAAAACAAAAAAAAGCAAATATAGATTTAATTTTAATGTTTAATTGAATTAATATTTATCTTAAACTTAGAAATTTCGGCAAATTATAGCAAAACATCGATAGAAAAGTCAATACTATTATTACAATTGAATTCTTTATTCTCGATATCAATGTTATTCCAGTCGATAATTGTTTCGCATATATTTTCCTATCATTTTTAGAGCATATTTTTTAAACCATTAATTAATTTCTATTAATCTCTAATTGAAACTTTGAATTTTTTTCTTTTTTATTATTTATAAAAACTTTTGTCAAATAAAAAGAAACAAAAAACTTATTGAACGATAAAATGGTTGTGAGTTTGAGGTCTTATTTAAATATATGAAACAAGTGCTCCAAAAGTATACTAAATTTTGGCAAAATTATATTTATTTTTCTGAAAAGTGGTTGTGATTAAAATGAAAGAATTTTTATTGTTTTATCTGTATTTTGTAGGACTGTTTCCATTAGTTTTATTGATTGCTATAAATTTCTAATCAATTTCTGTATAGATTTAGACATCGATTCAGAATAACTTAACGTAATATAAAAATATATATGAATATAATCTATAAATTATTCTATTTTAGCGATTGTCAGATAATATCTATAAAACTAATTATAACTATTTATTGAATGTTTAACTATTTATGAAAATTCTATCTAAATTTTAAACTTATTGTTCATTGCATTGTAATTGTAATTATAATTTGAATCAAACATATTTTTCTCTGAAATGCTATTATTCTCTTAAAAGTGTGTAAAACTTACGAATATTCTGTGCCATTAAATCATATGTCAATCGATTTCTATGCAAACGTTTTTTCGTGTGAGCGCTTAAGTCCTGTTCCCATCATATGTTTGGTGTCATTGTTTCCGGACTTCAGTTGTCTTAACATATCTCAGTTGTCTGACAAGATATACACAATTCACAGACACATACATCATATTAATAATAAAGACAGTATTACACAACAAATCACATAAACAACAATTTTTGCAAATCAATCCATTAATAAGTTTGAACTTATTTTTCATTCAAAAGCTTGGAGACTTTGGAGTGATTTATAAAAATTAACAATAAATTAGTAAAAACCAATTGGTGTCCATAAAAATACACGACTATTCCCGGAGTAGAACTCTATTTGTAATTGGACTCAAAATTAAAGCCATTTCTAAAAATCAACTTTTCATCACTCGATGGACTCCAATTCAATGGTTTAGTAGTTGTCTAGAGAATAGTTTTTAAAATTAATTAAAACATTATTTTTAAATTAATTTTTCATTTTAAAAGTAGTGAATGAGTAGTCGTTTTATTTGGTTATTTCATTTTGTTATGTTGTTTTATAATTTAATAAAATTTTATTTTCTATTAAAATCACATTATCAATTGTTTGCATGATTTATACGAAAGTCGTTTTCGCACAAACATTATGAAATTGCTATGACTTTGTAATAAAAGCCACAATTTTATGGCTTTGTAATTATAGCCATAAAATTGCACTCAAAACTCATAAATCAAAGTTCACTTCAGATTCAGGCAGAGGTGCACCCAATGCCCCAGTACACATTAATAGCAGTTGATTCTTGAATTTTCATATGCTAATAAATTTTTATGCTTATTTCCCTCAATATAGTGAATAAACTATAATTTCCTTTTGACAAATACTGTGGATTTGATTAAAAACCAAAACATACTTATTCTGTATGACAGAGTACTACTGCATTGGAAATAAATAAATAAAACAATAAACTTTTGAGTAAAAACTTTACAAAACTGGTACAGTATTTATGCATAAGTATTAATTTATTTCTGAGTTTTTTTTGTATAAAACTATCTTAAATTTGTTACAGATTTATTAAAAACTTACTCGTTAGTGAAAATCATTATGAATTTAAATAAGATTTAGATTTCATGTATACTGATTTATGAAGTTAAGATCCAGGCGTCACTTCCGGTCCTTATGTTATGTCCGAACCTTAGTTTGAATAAGACTTGAGTTTTAGTTTTATATAAATTCTTAACTCATTTTATAAACTTTATTGTAAGTAGTTTCCATTCCCAGGGTTATTATAACTTTTATAATCTTAATTTTGAGAAGTATTTTGCATATATTTTGCAGACATTCATGTTTTATATTTTATAGTTACTATTAAGAACTCAGTCTTAGGATAGACTTTGAAATGAATTCATGTTTAAAGGTGTGTTTGGATTTAACAGTTTAGACTCACATCACATTATATTATAAATTGATTTGATTTGTTATAGTTGTGAAATGGATATAATTTAATAATTAATTGTGAATTCATTGGAAACTTCATGTACAAAATCCCATAAAATAAAACGAGAGCCTACCATAACCTCCCGAGCCATGGCATTTCTCATTTTCATATATCATAGTATTATTCTACAAATTTGTATAATTATTTGAACAAGTAAAATATTACAGACTTAACTAACCTAGCAGTACAGTAATTTACAGAATCCTAATTTCATTTAAAACGAGGCATTTATATTTTTTGTTTTAATCTTAAATATTAACATTTGAATTTTATTATTTTATTATAGAATAATAAAATTCTTTAACGTATTTATAATTCACCACTACTTTAGTGATAATTACCTCCCATTAAAGTGTTTATTAATACATGTACCGGTATAAATATTTATTGATCAACATGTTTAATTATCAACCAATTAAATAAGTTATTAGAAAAGTCATTGAATTATAAGTTTTATTCATTTCAATAATAATTTAATACAAAACATTAAATAATTAAAAAACTAAAAATTTTTATACAAATAATATAATAAAAGTATTCATAAAAAGAGATCATTATTTGGTTTACTTCTTTGTATCGAAAAATTCACAAAAATAATACTTGATTTGTCTATTTAATAGTTATTATATTTGTTTCGTAATAACAGCTTAATTCTGAAGGTTTGTTACAAAAAATGTCAATAAATTGATTGAATATATAATTCAATACAAAAAATGAACACAAAATATATAATGGAATCAATGGGCGAGTGATAGAAAATAGAGAGAAATACTTTGTTTCATACGATCTGATGGTAAGTGGTGTTTGTCTCGAACTTCTTATTGGTATTCCTGAGCGCCTGTCGCTTATTACAGAACCAGACCCTCACGACTTCGCGCTCGTAATTCAACTGTTCGGACAGTTCGGTCATCTCTGAACCGGTCGGGTGTGTGTTCTTCTCGAAGAACAGGTTCAGGAACTCGAGGGCCGTCGGCGTGAAAGATGTCCGCCGTTTGCGCTTTTTGCTCGACTCGGAGCCCATGAATTCAGTGAGCGTTTGGTTGCCATTCTTATACCGTTCCTCCGCTTCTTTCATCCAATTCTCTAAAACCGGTTTTATTTTTTGTGCGCTTTTTGGCGTTATATCCAACTTCTCGAACCTATTGGTTAACAACAATACCATTCAATGTATTAATTTAATACACAAACAAATTCTTGTAATTTAATAATCAATTATACTGTCAGAGAACAAAACCCATAATTACCTGCAAATGGCACTCTGACTATATGAAGGCCCTTCGGTGGCGCTCAACGCCTGTCCCACTTGGGTTTGGGTCAACCCTAACGACAGGCGTCTTATCTTAAAGGCTTTGGCAAAGTCTTTGATCTCTTCTAAATTGATTCCATCGACAATATTAGCGTCAGTATTACTTATGGTATCTGTTTATCAGACAATATCAACAAATTAATCTCAAATTGTGTCCCAAATCTCGTTGATAATCAAACCTTTGTTGGGAAGATTACATTGAGTGGTGGACTCGGCTTCCATAGTGTTGTTGGATGAGGAGGAAGGGGATGAGGTCTGACTTTGCACCGAGACTTTGTCCGTCGATATAATCTCCGAGTTATTATCAATTGAATGACTAGTATTTTCTTGAGTGAGCGTTGATTGAGGTCTGGATGTGGTTGAAGAGACAGTGGTCGACACAGTCGATGGAGAACTCGAGGCCCGCGTTTGTGTCACCGATTCGCTGGACTTTATGTGATTCTGTTGTTCCGATTGCTGTTTCTGTTGCAAAAGGAGCTGCTGTTGAATCATCTGCTGGTGCTGTTGGACCAGTTTGTTGCTGTCCTCCATCTGCTGCTGTTGTTGCTGTTGTTGCTGCTGCTGCTGAAGAAGTGCTGCATTTGTTACCACATGTGGCTGTTGTCCAACAATCTGCTGAACAAACGGCTGACCAGCTATTTGTATGTATTGAGTGGTCGTACCGTTTGCGGGGTTTTGTGCGATCACTGATTGTTGTATAGTTTGGTTCGGTATCTGAGGAGTGATGGCAAACACCTGTCCGGCAGAGTTGGTCACTAACTGTGTCTGAAGAGGTATGGATTGGGCGGTTGGCTGAGCGCCTGTCACTATAATATTACCATTAGTTTGGTATTGTGTTGAGTATTGTTGAGGCGTTGGTGTGGGAGCTGTCACTCCCATGGCCTGTAAATTGGCTAAAGTCGTGGTAATCACCTGACCATTGGATAGGACCAATTGGACCAATTGATTGCCATTGGCTGGCGCCGACTGAACGGTCATTCCGTTGGTCATCTGCTGGTTGACGGCATTGGTCTGAATGAGGACCTGTTGTCCACCGACTGTCTGCACGGTTTGGTATCCCTGAGGAATAGCCGTCAGAGCGGTTGCGGCTGTAGTGGCGCCGGGCGTTGAGATGACGTACTGAGTGGTCGGTTGTGTCATCACATTCTGTGCGCACAAGTGTTGCTGCAATTGTTGCAACACTTGAGGCGTGAGGGCCGCCGAAGAGATGATCTGTTGCTGCGGTTGTTGTGATTGTAGGGCACCGGTGGTGGCCGTCGGGGCCGCCATGTATTGGACGTGTTGTTGGGTCTGAGGCATACCCACGATCTGAGTGCCCGTCATGTGTGCGGCTCCGGTATGTTGTGCTGCGAGACTCGGGTATGAAGTTTGCGGGAAATGCATAATCGCACCGTCCGTTCGCTGCCTTTCCACTGAATTACATGTTCGCGGATCTGGTGTTTGCTTTGTATCGCCGATTGAGACACAAAACTAATGATCACTTCAAACAAAAACTGATCACAAAATATATGAAACAAAAAAATATTTGTTTCATATAAGAGACGGCAAAACAAAACACATTTATTTTAGACGATTGAGTTGTTCATTGAATGCGAGAACCCATTGGAAATGTATTGTTTGAATAAATCGCTCAAATGTTTGAATAGTTTTGAGCGAAATATTGATTTCACTCGTGTTTGGAGTCTGTGGTGAACTGTAAGAGTGAGAGGCAGTGCACAGGGCTTTCAGATCAATGCAATTATTTCTTGTGTCAGAGGAGGGAATGGGCTCTGAATTACATACATATAGAGAGAGAGACTGAGGCATACATTTGAGGCATAGGGAGGGCAGGGAATGGGAGAGAGAGTGCGGGGATTCATACGAGAAAGAGAGGAGAGACGAGGCATTACTTCAACCACACCTTCCCTTCAAATGATGGTTTGGTTGCGAAAGTTTGGCTCTAACTTCGCGACTCACTCTACGATTAGCTCAAAGTATATGCAAATTTTGCGATGGCTTTCCTATCACAGCAATCATTATCTCAATTGTGATTCGTTTCTCAAATTCATTATTACTTTTTTATTTCCCATTTCTCTCTCCTATTATCGACAAAAACCTCTCCAAACGAGTGAATCGACACAAAACCCTATAAACGACTGCCGACTGACTCTTCACATCATTTTCTCTATAATTCTCTCCGAAAATATTGTTTCAATTATTTTTCCGCTTCAAAAGTGACTCACGTTTTAGAGTTAAATCCAACAGAAAATCACAAACTTATATGAATTTTTTGAGCAGATTTTCTTTCGTACAAAATACTTGAAAAAGTATTTTGAAAAGTATTTATGCATTAAAAACTACAACAAAAACTGATGGAAAGTAAAGAGGATTTGTTAGCATAAAAAAACTTTGAGTTGATTCAAAATCAACGGGAAATATGTGTACAAAAGGCAGTGAATAATAAAAGAGACAAAAAATAATGCATTCATTAATGCAATGGAGAATAATACATAAAAAACTGTTTTACATAAATATATCCTGACAAAGTTGGCAGCTCCGGGCCATTTAATGACTCCCTCCGAAAAAATGCTTGTGTTTTTGAAATGACAGGAAAATATTAATGATTGTTAAGTGATAGGGACTGCGAGTATAGGTGCGGTGGACGGGAGTCTAGTGGCAGAGAAGCGCTTCAAAATATGAGCTCAAATATTACAGACAAGTGTTAGGCTGAGCCCAAAACAGGCCGGGACTGTCATATTTCGCTCAAAACTCATAACTTATGGAGTTTTGAAGATTTTTGAACACAATTTTTGGGAAAGAATTTTCCGTTTTATGGCATATATTGAAAGCGAGCCATAAATTATCGGTGAATTCATAAATGTATTGAACACACAGTCTGTTCTGTACTCCAAATAGTGGTCAAACACAACACAAACAACACGTTTTCACTGATAGTTTTGCTGAGAAAATACACCTCAAAGATCACATGAAAAGTCGTTTCCCTTTTGAATCACAAGTCTTAAGAAATCACATGAATTGACAGAAAGTTTTTGTTATTATTTTTGTCACAAGAAATACATGTTATTCCCTATAAAGTGGGTTATTGTGAACTTAAAGTCTTTCATCACTTTGTGGTTATCGTATAATAGAAATAAAAGTCACATTAAATTCACTCTCAAATATTCTGCCAAATATAGGCAATACTTACCAAAAAAATTTAAACTCGTATTCAGAAAGAAATTTTCATTTTTGTAATAACAAGTCATAAATTATTGATAAGACGAAAAGGGAAACATTTCAATGATTAATGTTTTCATGTCATTCAGTAGTCCCTATCCTATGATAAGAGAGATTCCTGTCGGACATAAAGCCCAATGCATTCACGCAATCGATTATTCAAATTCTCAATTCATTGCATTATATATTTTATATCGATTTTTAAAATCCTTTAATACTATGAAATACTGAGAGATTCTTTGCATAAATTTTTTGCTCTCTCTCTCTCTCTCTCTCTCTCACCAATAAATAAATTTAATGAGAAATACAAATCCTATGTTATGTATGTACCGTAATCTGTAGTTTATCAAAGAGGTACGGTATGGGAAAGGGACGATGAGACAAATTAATGAATCGGACATAAAATTC
>CAJPVJ010002598.1:0-12693 GCA_905397405.1 Oppiella nova
TCCCTCTTTGACAGCATTAGGAAACGGGTCCGCAAGAAGACCGACTCTCACTCTCACCGCCACAACAGTCCCCTGTCGTCGCCCATTGCGCCCAAAGCGGTCGACATCGACATCACGTGTTCGCCCGGCAATAGTCTTCCCGATAGGCGGCCCGACATGAGTGCCAACAAAGGCCTCAACACTAACGAGAGCTCCACTTCGACCGCAAACTATCTGAAAATCAGTGCATTTGTCAAATACAACTACGAATCGCAACAATCGGATGAGTTATCTCTAGTCAAGGGCTCCAAAGTGACGGTAATGGAGAAGTCGTCGGACGGCTGGTGGAGGGGAGAGCTGAACGGCGCCGTCGGTTGGTTTCCATCCAATTATGTGTGCGAAGAGAGTTGCGATTCGGTTAACAACGGTTTGGATCCAAATCTAATGCTTTCCAAGAATTCAAAAATAGTGAACGAAATGAATATAGAGAGCAACAGAAGTCGAGTGCCAGTGATGGCCAGCAATGGCAGCACCTCTTCCAACACTAACTGTGTCCTCGATTTAGTGATAGCTTTGTATTCATTTCAGTCACAAAATGAAGAGGAACTCAGTTTTCAAAAGAGTGAAAGACTTGAGATAATAGAGAGACCGGCCAATGACCCCGACTGGTGGAAAGCCCGTAACCAGCACGGGGAGGTCGGACTCGTGCCCAAGAATTATGTACAAGTGGTCACCGACACCATTGATGACAATTTGGATCCATTCAACCTCATGTCTGTCCAAAAAGAGATGCCAAAAGTTGCGGGACTCGGGTCACCGTCTATTCAGTCAAAAACTAGAGTCCCTTTAGTGGCCAAAATGGATGTCAACGATAGGATGTGGTATTTCGGAACCATATCTCGCGGACAATGCGATCATATGCTCAATGAAATGGCAGACGACGGAGACTTCCTCATCAGAGACAGTGAAACCAATGTAAGTCTCGTTTACTTTATTCTGGGTTTCATTTACTTAAATAGCCCTATAATAGGCTTATCATAATAGTCTAGTTAAGCTCTCAAACTAGTCAAACTTATAAGTTTGTTAAATTAATTTTTCTAATACATTTCATAATTTCATGAAATAGTTTGTATTCCTATTTATTAATATAAAAAATTGTTTTACTTTACACTTAACAAAATGATAAAATTACCATTTCATTATGCACTACAGTATTAAGAATATAAATATTTACATCAAGTTATGAATAATTGTCTGTTAAATATTAATATTTCATGTTAGATACGTTGAGTGAGTTATGATTAAATGAAATGAATTGTAAACAACAAACAAGTGATAACTAATGTGTTTATCGATGGATAGGCCGGCGATTACTCGGTGTCCCTGAAGGCGCCGATGAGAAACAAACACTTTCGGGTGCATTACGATGACGGCATTTACTGCATCGGACAGCGAAGGTTCGGCTCATTAGACGAACTCATAGAGCACTACAAGAAGGCCCCCATCTATACCAGTCCTAAAGGCGACAAAATGTTTCTCATTAAACCCTTTGCCAGACCTCAGCTCTAATTAGCACCGGATTATAGTTTGTATTCTAGACGTCAATCTTATAATAATAATACGATATAAATATATATAAATAATTTCATTGACACACATGTGATGCTCTCAAATGACAAATCTTTATATCAATCCTTGCTTTCACTTTTTGCTAATTATTCTATACTTTCTGGAAGTGCTCTTAAATTAATTTTTACTTTTATTGCAACAAATGCATGATTAGAGTTATGAAACATTTTTCAAATATTAATTTTATTTTGTAATTTTGATTTAATTAATATCAAAACTAAAAGCTTAAAACTTATTTTAATTATGGATAGCATACTGTATTTATTAATGAGTTCACTTTACTTTTTAATTTTATACTATTGAACTCAAGTTTGAGTGAATTTATTGCACTAATTATAGGCAGTCTTATTTAAAAATCAAATTTACATCAGATTTACTTATTTATTAAATAGCTATTAAATCTATAGATCAAAATCTGGATTAAACCTAATGTGAGTTTAACTCATACTCTTATACTTGAAGAGTTTATAAAACAATTGTCACTTTATTTCTATTTCAAAAATGGTTTGATTATTTGTACATTTTATGTAATGTTTTCTACAGTATATTTTCTCATTTATTGTTTAGTACAATAGTTTGCGATTCTTTACATCAATTCAATGAATTTATTATTTTTATAAATTATTGTTTTAACTTATTTTTGAATTTATTATTTAATGCCTTTATTTTGATAACCATTGAGACAAGAATCGCATTATAATCACAAATAATAATAACTATCTATTAATACTAACGATTATGAACGATAGCTAATGTTAAAGAATTTCTAAGTCATATGTTTTTTATTTAAGCTGTATTTCAGTTTTCATTTTACCCACAAATTAATACTCAATTATTTTCTAATTGATTGCAGCTTTTGCTTAATATATTAATATAAATGTTTAATATTTAGTTAAGAACACGATTAACATGTATTCGCGATCATATAAACAATCATTGCATTCGTTATTAATATATTAACTGAAACTTATGCTTCTAATGTGTCTGTAAAGCAACTAATTTTAAGTGTAAATTAATATATCGTTTCCATATTTGGCTCAACACTGATCTCTGTCTTTAGAACATTATAATTATTTAAATATATTTCCATTTTATTGATTTGTATTTAACACAACTTAATCATAAAAATATACAAAAGTTAATACATTTAAGTTGATTATAACAATTTATATTATATTATTTAATAACAATTATGTGAGCCTTAGAACTAAAAAATGAATAAAATGATAGCTAAATATTGAAATCGGAAACATTGTCTTCCACTCCTCGGAGGTTATAGTTCTCCCAGAATTGACTCAATCGATCGTTTTTATTGGTGCAAAAGGCCCGGAAGTCTTGCATTATTTTGCGCATTGAGTTCTCATCGCCGGTCACTCCAGTCTTCCATCGCTTTGTGATCATATAATTCCAACACCAGAGGAATCCGATCTGTCAGTCATTCACACATTAATTGCCATTCAATAGGCCGCCCGTCAATGCATACCTTAGCGTCAATGTGAGCCGACTCTCCCGCCTGTTTCGTACCACTGAAGTGACGGGTTATGTACTCCTCGTGAGGACTACAGGCCGTGTCGTTGTTGTCAACCTAATGATGGGTTCAATTGAATGTGTCAATCATATGACTAATACAATGGACTGGCAATTGAAGCAAACCTTTAACAGTTTGCCCCGCTTTCGGACACTCTTATAAGGACTGGAGGCGGGGTTTTTGCTGGGAATCATGACAAATATACTGCCGCTCACGTGCACGAACTGTCTCTGGTTATCAGTAGTGGGGTCGTGGAAAGGGATGAAACCAAACTTCACTAAAATTCTTTCCTGAAAGTTGAACAGCCCTTCACCTGAAATAGTAGTCAAATCCCGTGTCATTCATATCCAACGCCTATAGACCTTACAATACGTTACCTTCAAGTAATTTAGTGGCAATTTTTGGCAAACTATCGATACTGAGTGTGATATATATGGGACCTCTTAATGGATCCGATTTACTCGAAAATGGCAGAGCGAATGGATCGGCAGGTATTGGAACTGAGAAAACAACAAAAGTGTTATGTTTTAAAGTAATTGAGTTATTGGCACTCAAGTCGAACCCAAATGAAGACCAGTCGATGTGGTCTTTCGACTCCAGCCCATCACTATTTCGGAGATGGAGTTTCCGGTTGCGACCATCCACTCGATAATCATCTCAAACGCCTGTTCCGGATCATAAACGCTGTGATACTTAATGTTCACCCACTCTACCCGTCCATTCTTAGAGCCGTCGTCCAAATCCAAAGATGTGTTTTTGAATGTGAAATCTTGAACACGAAATAGTCGTCAAATGAAATGAAATTCTGTTCATGAAATCAATTGTCGAATGACTCATACCTTGCACTTCAGATGCGAGAGAATTGGAATACAGTTCATTAGCAGTGGTATACCAGTGCTCATAGTTTTTGGCTAAATTGCTTTGCGGCACAATTGCTAAAAAAAGTTATTACACAGACGTAAACGTAAACTTCTAAAACTTTTGTTAAACAAAATATTGAAAACAAAGTGAGAATAGACGGGCACTAACCCACTTCCATCCACTCCTTCTCAAACATATGAATGTCATTCTCGTGGCCGAAAGCAGTGATAACACCCGTATCTATAATGCAATATAAATAGAAGCCGTGTTTGAAGGCCTGTGTCTTATCTCCAGACGCGTGACAAATGACACCCGACTCGACCATAGCCTGGAACAGAGATATAGCGATGCCTTCTGTCAATACGCTCTCAATATTATTTTTGGCCCAAAACACAGCCTCAGCGCTGATGAAAGTATACGGCGATAGACCTCCACATTTGGTCAGGAAGTTAACAGCGCTTCACAACAAGTCAAACCAATTATTAATATTTCAATCAAATGATAGTCAACTGAGTTATAAATACTTTTTCTTCATGGCCTCTATTATATCCGAATGCGACGAATGAATGGTTAATCTCTTTGTCGTTTCATTGCTCTCAAACTGGTCCTCATTTGAAGCTAATTCGCTCTCAATTATTGGCGATTTACAGGCCATTGTTGAGACCATACAGCCGTCCACTTCATCGCAATCTATAGCTTTATCACTGATGTTTAGGTGTAATCTCTGAGTAGCCGTGGGTTTTGGTGGTTGCGACGATTGGCTAAGAATTATGTTATCTTTAAAGAGTGATCCGTCGCTTACATTAATATCTAAGGGTTGAGACATTCGGTTGGTATTGGTTTGTAAGGCCTGCAACTGAGCAGAACTCGAACTGAACCGCCTGTTCGTCAACTGAGAGGTCGTATTCTTTTTGTCCGATTTAACGATAGGTTTGCGGAAATTAGCCGGTCTTCTGATTCTGTTAATCATTTCCAAGAATTTAATGAATCCCTCCTGTAATTGGATCTTCTCTTCTTGTGTGAAGTCGTGATAGAGATCGCAGGGATAGTCGTCTTCACCGGACAGATACTTATCGATAATAGTCTTCGTGGACTGCATGGACGGCAACATCAGGAGCCGAAAGCGCCAATACTTGAGATTCTCTCGAAGATCGTGCTCATCGGCCTTAAGACACGTGTAGTTATCTAAGTCTGAAATACAATATAAATGATTAGACAGTGAATAAGACACAGAATGGTAGGAATGGCATACAATTCCATTTATATGTCTCCAGTTTCTCACTCGTGAAGTCAACCCAAGAGACTCCATAAGTCTCATTGTCTGGGGTTCTGATACGATAACAGTAATGGATTTTAATGACGGGATATGGATGTCTCGGGTGATAATTCTTAACATAAATGGTTCTCTCATCCAATTTCAATTCGTGGAATATTCTTCCGATACTCATCGCGTATTCATATTTCTCAAGAGGTTTGCCAATAATGGATTTGACTTTTGATGAATTTGGCAATAAAATGATCTGAAATCCCTGTTGTAATCGCTGACAAATTAGCTCCAAATAGACCTGAACTGTGGACAATGGCTGATGATATTTGGCGTCGTCATCACCTCTATAACAACGCTGTTGTAAACGATCGGCGCTCTGGTCTTCGGGCAATAGATTATAGCTATACGTCACGTAATCCTGTTGTAGAGTCCGGGTGTCGGGCAAGAAGTCTGTCGCTGATTGCAAATAATTGTAAGTAAAAGTAAAATTCAAGTAAAATATATGAATTATAATGAAAAGTTTGGGAACAAATATATCCAAGGTAAATATTATTACAATATATAATATTTGGTAAACTTACTGACAGGCAAACAGGCGGGCATTACTAATGATTTCCAATCGACACCAGTGGTGATAGCGGGCGTCCACTCCTGTTCACCGGTCGCCCCCCACGCCCACAACAGACTCTTGTCTGAGTGAACTGATGACAAATTCTTGGACGACTCGCTTCCCAATCCTATAGATGTGGTTCTCGTTTGAGACACTTTTGTGGTCTTAAAGCTTTCGCTCAGATTTGGAGCATTCGTTATGTTCTTAAACATCGGTTTCTTTTCGTTTGTATTCCACGGATATTCAGAGGACTTCATCTGAACAATAGATATCTTGCGATCGGTTGGATCTCTCGAATCGCCGACAGTAAGGGATGAGTCAACACAAGCAGCTGATGGTAATAGAGTGCACGCCTGGTTCTGGGGCACAGCCTATTTCACATGCAATGGTTAATATACGGTACTATTGTATCTGGAAAATAAACTGTAGACCTGGTAGTGATGCTGTTGCATGAATATACCCGTCGGACCCAATGGGAACACATGAGTCCAACGTCTTCTGTTTGAGTTGAGTTTAATGGTGACGTGCGAGGGGTCGAACCTAAGTGAGTCATAGATTACCCTGGATCAATATCAATTTAAATTCATTAATATAATTAAGTAATGAATTTACGGATTTATCAGAGCTTTGGATTTTAAGATATCCTTTGCATAGTTAGTACTACTATAGCCCCTAACCATCAAATCGTCTTTTGATTCCGGTTTGAATTTATTCGATAGATTCACGTCTTAATTGATTTCAAATTCAAATTAATCACTGCTTCATAAATCAAACCAAACGCTCATACCTTTAAATGTTTTGTTTTCGTTCACAGAAGTAGACAATTGAGTCAAATATCCCTGAATTGGACTCAAATGACTTCTATAGCGAGCCATCGATGGAATTTCCATTGACTCTGATTTTGTGGGAGAATTGGGCGGAGTATTAGTGCAAACGGACAGTTCATCTAAGATTTGAGATGAGCGTCGAATCGGTCGTGAAGACTGAGTTGTCATAACAGTGTTTCGCCGAATAGTGGGCTGACATGTGGTACTCAGCTCTGAATATATTGATAACATATTTTAGTGCCAATGCATTAGCAATGTGTTTAATTAGCTATAAGTGAAAGAGTGGACAGACTGTGAGAAGTGGTGTTTGGCGGAGACGACGCTATTTTGAAGACTTGAGAGTCGTATTCGTCGTAATCAACGAAAGCTATATTGCGATACGACTTGATATCAGAGGGAGATTCACGACTCGGCGACCGATATATCTGCGAATGGCTCGTCTTTAATGGGTTTTTGAGCAAAACATTGGGTAATTTAATGCGCGGAACAAAATTGGTATAACTTATAGGTTTAGATGAGGAGTAAAAGCTATAAAAGGGATGAATTGAATGAATGGATGATTGAATGAATGAGTGATGACGGGAGTGGAGACAGACCTCAAATTGATCCAATGAGGCATATTGTACTGGACATCACTCATGTTGGCGTACTTCGGAAAATTGAATTTCGCGTTAAACTGTTTCACAAATTAGTTATTAGTAAATAAATACTTAATTCTCTTAGATTACAAATTACCTTAAATAAGGGAACGGCATGTAAGGGCTGTTCTCCCAAACAAACCAAATCACTTCCAATACCTATTTGAATATAAATTATTTTGTAAAACACATAATTTAACGAAACTTCATTCAAACCGTTATCTATTATTCGTTGTTTCGTAATATTAGTTAAATCTAAGTCCACTTCATAGACACCAACTCCTGGAGATATGACAACAGATAACTGACCGGTTCTGTCAAAACTACGGTCCAAATGATGTCTTTCAAAAACTGAAGGAATAAAAGTGTTAAAAGCAATACATTGTATTGATATGACTATGAAATACCATTTAAAGACATATTAAGGACTTCGAGAAAGTTTCCCTGCGATGAGGACGAGTTGTAGGCTAAACTCAAATACGATAATTGTGACGATCATAACGTATTATAAATGACACGTGGATTAGAGGATTAGATACCTGCGGGTACTTTGAGGCCCTGTTTCTCGTGATATTTGACCACTTGGTTCTCGTATTGATTAAAAAGTCTTCGCAGGAAAATAAGTGTTGCACTCCAGTCGTCAACCCTTTCATTCTGAACGGCGACCCTATAGTAGTCCTCATAGAAGCGACCCTTTGAGTCCTGTTGAAGACATTCGCGCATCGATTCGGGAAAGTCTTCGATGGAAAAGGCGTCGAAATAAGTGCGCGAAAACATTACGATTGTCACATCATGTGAACAGTTAAAGCGCTTTGAGACACGAAATCAACAAATTAGCAAATAATGCAAATTAACACATAATTAACACATAATTATAAAACAATTGAAAGACTACTAGATTTGTAGATATTGTATATAAGGATCAGTTGAATGGCTGCAATACATGCACTCATGGCTTATACGGCGAATCAATACTTACTTTCCATTTGTCGAAGAGATCAGAAAGGAATCCATTGACGGCTTTCTCGAAATAGAGGTCACCATTGATATCGTAGTCCCACATCTCGGAACTCATCTGAAGGAACAGATAGACCATAGAAGAGGCCGATCTGAACACCACTTTGGTCTGATTGTTGACATAACCGGAGGCCACTCGCTCTCCCTGTGACCACATCTCAAACACCTGACACCGGACGTTACAGAACTCGAGCTTTTGATTCAAGTAAACGCATGTCTTCGAGAGGTCTCTCTTGAGTCTCCACATATCGCTTCTGGCGATGTACTGGTCTTTGAAGAAGAGTTCCACCGAATCCAAGACCACGTCTTTCTTCTCCACTCTATTCACGATTACATCGCAATATATCCTCAACTGAAAGGTGGAGACAATGGTCTGCTCTATACTGATCTTCTGGTTCTCTTTGCCATCGCGCGGGTAGTCCTCAAAGGCTCGCGGATTCACTCGCATTAGGAGACGACTGAAATGGACATCATTTCATGAAACACATCAACGCATCCATCAATCCATACCTGAAGTGATCGTCTGGTGAGTAGATCTCAATGATGTCACCGACTCGGAGGTGAGGGAACTCCTTCTGATTGATCACCAGATCCTCTGATAAATGCATTCAAATTCACATCAAATAACAGTCACTTCTAGACATGACATACCCTTAAAGAAGTCTTTTTTGTGGACATTTAGTTTGTATGTCTTCATTGTGTCTTAAGTTACAATCAATTGAACACTTGATTGTCTGATTGTGTCCTCAAATCACAATTAAATGTCATTTCAATGCAAACAAACAAATCATATGTTTCTGTGTTTACAAAACAATGTATTACTCATTGATTCACAAATTACGGCTCAATTACTTGAGATTCTGGTTTTGTAACCACAATATGTCATAAGATTCTGGTGTATGTCTGTTGTACCAGAATCTGGTTATATCTCTAGTATTAGAATCTGGTTATGAGATACTGATTATGACTTTTGTATCAAATTTTCATGTCTATTGCTGTATATTCTTACAGTAACTTATATTTATTTTTATGTTTTTTATTTAAATTTATAATTAAATTTTAAAAGAATTATTAAAAGAATTAGATTTACTATAAATTTGAGTGAAAACTCATATAAAATAATAACAAATACTATAAGTTATATTGATTTGCGTACAATTCTGTCCATTGTATAGCATTGTACAGTAATGTGCACTAAATATTGGCAGTTTATTGAAAATAAATTCATATTTAAGTTAACAATCAGTAAATAATAGATCCAAACGATGAATAGTCAATAAATCCAAGCGCAGGGCACCCATTGGGCTGAAGTGTTGATCCGATTAAAGGCTTTCTCCACCAATTTTACTGTCTCTTCGATATCATTATTAATGACACAAAAGTCGAAGAAATGTTTGTAAATGTTTTCCAATAACTGACTCTCACGGGTCAAACGCTGTAGACTACCGTCCTTCTAGAAAGTTGTATATATTATCACTAATGTATCATTATCAAGGTAATTTGTATATCATTTTCATTATTTATTGCTTACATCTTCAATATTATTGATGGCATTTGGGGCCGCAATGTATACCACGAATGGACTAAACTCTCGTGTTCTCAATATTTTTAAAGCCTTTTATGTATTAAATATTACAGAATAAATACCACAGAATATCGCATAAGAAATACTTGTAATATTGTACACAGTATACAGTATTATATAAATTAATGACAAACCTGTGGCTCAACGTCCAGAATAGGTATGCGATCGCTGAGTATGATCTGACGGATTGTCTCGATTTTGGTGCCATAGAGCGCATCCTTATGACTGCCGTACTCTAGATATTGATTGGAAGCGATCTCTTCAATCATCTGCTCGTGAGAGACAAAGAAATAGTTTTCCGTTGTTTCTCCTCTTCGGGGAACTCTTGTCGTGTCTTTGAATTACAAGAATTTAGTCAATACTTGTGTGCATTTGTTTCACAACTATTTCTATAACAATATATCTCACGTGGAATTGGATAGGAATACCGGTGCGGTAAGTGACTAATTAGAGTGTTCTTTATATTCCTGCGTCCGATGCCATGAGCGCCAAGAAGTACAAGAGTTTTGCGACGAAATGACGGCACGAATACCACCTCTTCATAGGAAGGGATGTCAAACGAATCGAATAATGCATTTCTTTTGACCAAATATTTGTCTTTTCTCTTCTTTTTGCCGAAGAAAGTGCAGTAATTCGCGCCCTCTTTCCTGTCCTTCTCATTTGCCTCGTGAGAGGCCCGCCATTCCACCAGTTCTGGTGATGGTATGAGTCCTGCCGACCCTTTTTCACCCTCTTTCCTCGATTGCCACCAATAGTAGTCGTCTTTACAAATCACTTCAAGAATATCTCCCGTATACTTCCATTCCGGCCGGAGTTGTGATCCCTAGTCGAGTAGCAGAAACCCTAACATTAGCTTAACACGGGATTTCACTCAGACTCCATGTTTTGTAGCCAGAAATTAATAAAATTGTATTAAAGGGAATAAATGTCAAATAACTGGAAAGCATTCACTTTAAACTTGCAGTTCATTAGGAGACAAATACCTCGCACTGGGAGGGATGGGTTCTTTGGCGACCATTTGGCAAAATTTTGAATGAAAATAGATTTCCTTTGGAATCCCTCTGTAAAGGCAATGATTAATACTAATGATGAATACAGTTATTAATATTTAATTTGGATACAAACCAGAAGTGTTTGTAAGCTCTCAACCGATTGATTAGAGACCGGAATCCCATTAACAGATCGGATCACATCTCCCACATGTAAAGTGCCTGAAAGACATGTCACATAAAGTATACTTATGTTATTAGATATTAATAGATAAGTAAGTTTATGGGACAGATAGTTGCTCAGGAGGCTCGTAATGGGCACTCTGGTATGTGGCCGGGGTGAGCAGGTCGAATTCCCACTATGGGTTGGGCTCATTGGAAGTCTTCTGGAACTGAACTAATCTAAAAGGAGTCACATTATCGTCGATGTCATGACTGGAAACGCTATTTTCTAATGGGTTTGAATCACTTGAACAGTCGTATGTGGACTCATTCACAAGAGTGTCTGATATCATATCATGAGTTCGCAGTAACGCCTAAATGACAAGAAAATGCTTAAATACCACTTTTAAGTAAGTATTTTATAAATACTTGTATATAAGGAGAAAATAAAATATCTAATAATTCGGTAACTGTTGTGTCAGAAGTGGCCAAAAGTGGAAGACTTTTTACTATATTTAAGACCTATTATAAAGAAATGTTGTAAATAAATAAATATTCAAAATTGTTTATATAAGTTATCATTAGTAAAACCTCTTCATATGACTCATAGGCACTGAATTCAGGAATAGATAGCTTCCATCCCTTTATTGATTTCGATATTAAGTCAAATATCTATTTACAAAATAAAGTATTCATATAAAGAATTTATAAAAATATTTATACAATATAATTAAATTTGATACCTTAAGGAATTTATTAAATTTTATATCGTTTAAAATTAGATCCATGATAAAATCTTGTCGTGAATTCATACTTGAAATGCTAATAACTTTATCCAAGCAATCAAAAACATCCAAAACACCAGCTATATAATTTTATATTGATTAGATTTATTCAACAAAATTGTTTGAAATTTAATACCTAATAGCGGATACTCTTTGTCCTCAAATTTAAAGTTCATGTTTTGATCAAATTTCTCAGTCTTTGTTTACTTGCTTTATAAAAAGACATTTCAATTCAGTAATATCATGATTATCACCTGATGTTTACTTACGAACCATATGGAATTCTTACGAATATCACAATATAGAAGAGTAAAGAAGTTAACAATTCATGAGATGTGTTTTTCTTGTGAATAACTCTTTTTGCTATTCAATTGAATTAATATTTTAGTATTAATTATAATAATAGGTATGCCATAAGAGACTAACAGAAAGCCATTTATGATTTAGAACTTCTAGAGCAGTGATTCGTGAGTTTGCATTTGGTTTAAGCATTTTGAGCACCAGTTCCTTAACAATATCACTTATGCTGTTCCATATTTTCTCCTCAATCTATTAAACAAAGTCTGAATTAATTTGTTGTTTTCACTTAACATATGATTAATACTGAGAAGAAGTCGATTTGTGGGTCGAAGTGGAGGGAAGATCCGCACAAAAGTGTGAGCAGTAATATCCCGCAGCTGTAAATGTCGGAGCATTTCGTGAATAATGCCTTCTCTTGACTCAATTCTGGAGCCAAATAGGGATTGGATAGAGAATTGAATAAATTGTTTTTCGTGTAGTATTGGACAGGACTTTGTTGGAAGTGATTCTGCATTA
>CAJPVJ010002599.1:0-12691 GCA_905397405.1 Oppiella nova
GTATACAAAACACCAAAGATTTATTTTGTGCCCAAAATGAATTTAAAACCGACATTTTTTGTGCTAATATTTTGCAACATAAACAGTCATTAGTTTAATTAATTTGTAATGATATGATTATAAAAATGAATTAAATTTAACTTTTAACTCAATGTGTTCTCTATTTTGAGGTTTTTGTTCATAAAATTCATAATCCATTAGACAGAGGCATATGAGGCGAAACTTTGTTGAAAATATCCAAACCTAATGTTAAGAATATTTCAACTGTTGAAAGGGAGCTCTTAAGCTATGAATAAATGTGAATCTAAAATACTAAATGAGACCATATTATACACATTACACATATTATAATGAATCTCCGAAATATGTTTTGCAGTTATATTACAAATGCATTGAAAGAAATTCTATTATAAGAGAGCAATGAATTCGTCGACAGAATCTTCTCGACGAATAATGCATTTACTATTATATTTGATACAAACGATAAAAAGTATAATTTCTTTTTCATAATTTAAGTATCAGTTACTTGACTACTGGTTAAATGTGGTGTATTTAGCCAGAGATATGGAACCGGGAGGCGATATAATGTATGTTTTGTGTTCACATTTGCGTTGATATTTTAAATTTCTTTTTCATAATTTAAGTATCAGTTACTTGACTACTGGTTAAATGTGGTGTATTTAGCCAGAGATATGGAACCGGGAGGCGATATAATGTATGTTTTGTGTTCACATTTGCGTTGATATTTTGGCAAAAGTACAACTCGTGTGCTCTCCTGACTCAGCAAACGTTAACATCACTTGTATTGAGTCCTCTCACTGTTCGGGGAATTATGCACTACTGGACAGACCTATGGCTCCCTTAAGATCTTTTATTGAGTCAAATATTTTTACTATACATTAAGATTAACAGCTCTTAAATTAGTCTTTTCTGTTAAATACCGATTGCTATCGGGGAATTATGCACTACTGGACAGACCTATGGCTCCCTTAAGATCTTTTATTGAGTCAAATATTTTTACTATACATTAAGATTAACAGCTCTTAAATTAGTCTTTTCTGTTAAATACCGATTGCTGAACTCGTGTACTGTATATTACACTACTATTACAGTTCATCATATTATGTAATATATACGTTCATTCATTCTGTAATCTTATTACTGTACTATATATTGGCAACTAATTAGTCCATTTCTTTGATAATTATCATTAATATATTCATTAGATTTATTGATAATTTCGAGCAAATAAAATTTAAATAAAATAATGACAATTATCTACAAAAACTCTATAATTTATTAGCTGTTTAAAAATTTAAAAAAATAAAACTATAAATTATAATAATGATTGTATGAATATTGTAAAGATTATTTCGTGAAAAATCAAATAAAAGGCTCCAGTTGAAAATTGTGTTTTACGTTAGGATCTGCTTAATCGGAAAAGGTTTAGTAAAACTTTCTAAATCCTATCAAAAGAGATTGTAGTATGAAATTAATTCTGGAAATTTTTGTTTCACATCACAAACTTTATTTACTTTGCGTGCAATATATGCTTAATCTGAAGACTACAGACCATTTTCACCACTATCTCCGATCGGATCCAATAGTCCAGTGGTTGTCAATTATTTGTCGATTTTCTTAGCATTCACTACACGTGTTGTTTGGTATCTCTTCAACATTACGAAATCCATCAGAATATATGGACTCAAAAACTGAGTGAATGTACAATCAATTGGTACAGAATATTTGAATTTTGTAATTTGTGATTTTTATTTTTAACAAAACAATATTTGATAAATCGTCTTATCTTATCATTCATAATATGAATTTCATATCATTGAATGAATTGATTTAAGAAATGATAGTAATAATCAAAATATTAGATAATTAATACGTTTTACGATACGTTTATGTCATGCGAGTTGTGATAACGTTGAGTTGATTTACTTTTTAAAAATATTGAATTCACACAAATAATACAAATTTAATTAATGGTTGATATTTCCGCAAAACTTACAAATCTATACCACAATTGTTTTAATTCTAATACATTCTCTCTTTTGAATTATTGTTTTGTAGTTTTGGTGTCCATTACAATCAATTTGGTTTACGTTTGGTTAGGTTTGAGTTGAATGTTATTCTGGCTGAAATGATTCGGCTTAGTTTAAATTCTAATACATTCTCTCTTTTGAATTATTGTTTTGTAGTTTTGGTGTCCATTACAATCAATTTGGTTTACGTTTGGTTAGGTTTGAGTTGAATGTTATTCTGGCTGAAATGATTCGGCTTAGTTTCGTATAAGTATATGAAACAGAAAATCTCAATTGTCTTTTACTTTTTTTCTGTTGTATTCATTTTTAACTGAACGCAAAGATTTATATTTCAGTTTAAATGAAGTTATATTTTATTCTATAAATAGTTTTTATTTGATTGCTTGACAAATATGTTGGTCTCCAATACAGGATATGACTGTCCGACTAAAGCAAATAGATATATAGACCGGTTGTTAATAAATTCTAATACATTCTCTCTTTTGAATTATTGTTTTGTAGTTTTGGTGTCCATTACAATCAATTTGGTTTACGTTTGGTTAGGTTTGAGTTGAATGTTATTCTGGCTGAAATGATTCGGCTTAGTTTGCAAGTAATATATATATATATATATATATATATTTCGTATAAGTATATGAAACAGCAAATCTCAATTGTCTTTTACTTTTTTCTGTTGTATTCATTTTTAACTGAACACAAAGATTTATATTTGAGTTTAAATGAAGTTATATTTTATTCTATAAATAGTTTTTATTTGATTGCTTGACAAATATGTTGGTCTCCAATACAGGATATGACTGTCCGACTAAAGCAAATAGATATATAGACCGGTTGTTAATCGATTATTTCAGGTGCGAACACATCCCCTCATTGTTTGCTCAGTGAAACTGACATTTCTGTTGACTTTACTATTATATCATATAATATATCGATCTTTATTTGATTGCTTTAAGAATGGGATTAGTATTACGACGAGAGAGAGAGAGAGAGAGAGAGAGAGAGAGAGAATTTACAGATTAAGACCACAATTGAAAAAATACCAACGATTTCATTGAATGCCATTACTGTTAGAGAGAGCTGAGGACTTAAATCATTTAGCGATGAAATAAAGTGTTAAAAACATAAACTTTTAAATTCTAATCCAAATAAATAGATTTGTTTCTGTAATATGTGTTGTATTTTGGCTAAACATTAATTAAAGTGGTAATTGAGATCAAGTAATTTATAGCATCCATTACAGTATAACTCACTGAGTGTACATTTATCTGAGACGTGACCACCGTTTTATTTATGGCTTTCATCTATTTGTTAGTTATGTTTGGCCACCATATCGTCCAAACATATACTACTGATTATACACTGCTTTACAACTTATAACTCCCGATCTCTTATTGCTCTTCAAATTTACTAAATTATTGCCAAATTTTATGTATTTTAAGTATTTTTATGTTAGTTTTATTATAATCTCGGCATTGTTTTGGAAATTTATTTCTAATTCATGACAACATATTTAAAATTCCTATTAATTGAATAAAACTTTAATTAAAAAGTTGCCATAATTTATAGCGACTATATATTTATATATACTAGTTTCTCATCTAATAAAATATACTGCGAAATATAAATACCGAAAGACATTACAATAATTGAATTTGATTCACAACAAAATATTAATCAAATTAATACCCAAACGTGAGAAAAGTATTAGTACTTGAAATATATTCTAAAATATAAATTAACTTTTCTTATCACTCAGTTTTCAAATAAGAAAGTTTATGTAATCTTATGAAAACCTACATAATTTATTTTATATACATTTATACGTAGTTACAACTAAGTGATTGAATGTACTGTACATTATGTTAGCTTTTTGTTTGGAAAACTTTTTTCAATTATTATATTTCATTTAAATTTGCAATTTTTGGAGTAAAATATTTTTATGATTCTTATTAAACGATATAACTTTTGCCAAACGATTCGACCCGTACTTTGGCTTTCATTGGGATTTAGTGAACAAATAAATTGCAAAAAATGTTATAAAAAATGCATTGGAGGATATTAACGATTATAATACAGTACATAGATTTATATAAAAGTAAAATTGTAATAAAAAATATTTATGTTTAACTCTTGGCAAAAGTTTATTTTGATGTAATAACTTATGAAATATTTTTACAGATTAAGACCACAATTGAAAAAATACCAACGATTTCATTGAATGCCATTACTGTTAGAGGAGAGAGAGAGTAATACACTTAAATCACAGGCGATTTCAGTTGTTTTGTTACATAAAAACCATTTGATGGCAACCAAACCAAACATATTTGGAGTTTTAAGTAAAAAGTGAATCTTTGCTCAGATCTGCGATTGTCATGCCATGAGAGGTCATTCATTGCCTGTACTTTGAGTGCAGGTTTGGTATCGAAAAAATATTATTTCCACTTTTGTGATCAATGGTTTGCACCTTTAGTTCAACAGATTTTATTGGAGTTGAGATATTGGATGAGCAAAAAGGGATACAATTGTTGATCGAGTGATTTAGCGGCCATTGCGATGACTTACTCATAAAAATAGTGTTCAGAATTGTAATCAATTTCTTGATAATAAATTTAAGAACATTTGAAATAAAGATTATTGTTTGGGCCGTAAATATTATATATGTTTTATCATCTTTTCCTACAAAAGTGTTGATAAATTGATGAAAGGATAGCAATGATAGCACTCATAAATTTATGTCAACCTCCAGACTCTCTATTATAGTTTGTAATAAAATTTTATATAATATTCTGGAATATGTTTTTCGCTATATTTCTTTCCAAACATCTCTCCAAAGTTGAGAGTTTTTAATACAAATATCTCATTGTTTGCCAGAATATAAAAAACATTGAAATTGACTTTTTTGGTAATTTTCGATCTCATATGCAAACAAACAGTGAAAAAATTGAATCATAAAAAGTACAAAATTTCCTCAAGAAATTGAATTGAAAACCAAATTTGAGAATTGAATTCAAACGTTAACAACAAATAATACACAGAAAATGGAAAATATTTTTATTCTAATGTCGAAAGAAATCAATTTGTTTTGGACGACAAAAAGGAGAAATAAAATTAATGAAAACTTATTGAATTAAACGCAAACCACTTTCTCTTTAAAAAAACAATTCAATTTCAAATGGTTTCGTATTTTTGTTGCAAATATAACACAAACAAATATGCTTTAAGTCATAATAAATAAAATAGAAATAATCGACAAAAATGTAATCAAGATAACAACTTTTGCTATGAATGTTTAACGCCTGTCTCTATTCGCACAGGTTTTGAAAAATTTAAAAAAAAGTTACGAAAGGAGTGAATGGGTGTCTGAGGGGATGGTATGGGTTAGTGTGCGAGAGAGAGAGAGAGAGAGAGTGTGTGTGTGGGGGAGGTGTGGGATGGGATGCGAGCTCTGGTATGACTTACGTAATGAATTATATCTGCGAATGATATTCTCGAGGAAAGTGTTTTGAGGTGCAACGAGCCCTCTGCGACCGCCGGGCATCTTAACATTACGTCAAATGCTGTGCAGACGGTGTAGAGAACACCCGTCGACCGATCCCACTGTCCACTCACGAGGAGTATCCAAACGCCAACTAATTTTTTTTCGGGGGATCAAAACCTTTATATGATTTTTTTCTTTTGAATAGTTTGTGGTTTTAATGAATAAATTTGTTCAGAGAGTTGAGTCGCTTTTGGGCGCCGATTGTGATATGAATTGAGTTAATGTTGGGCCGAATCCTCACATTTGTCAGCATTTCTTGTCATGTGATTATTATCGCCGATAATATGGATAACAGTAACGAATGATTGCATAACAAAAGCACAACACAAACGATGACACGATTTAAAGCACATTCATCTGAGAAGAAGAAAAGACTGAAAAAAGTGGTAAACAATTGGATATAACTATTAAAATGAGTGTTTTTCGAGTAAAAAGTTGACGAAAAATAGTGTCAGTTATGTGTAAGAATTGTATTGAATGGTATGGTATTATATGATACCTGCGCTATAATGTAAACGTTAGAGAAAAAGTATTTTGAAACTAAGTTTGGGTGGTATGAGACGACTACTGCAATGTTGGTGGTGTAGGCGCAGAGTCGACACTATGGAAAGTGCAGTTACAGAGTAGTACTGTACAGAATGTAGTCTCCCTTAGCAACTCATAAAAATACTTCATTCTATATAATATTCTGTATATTCTGTATATTCTGTATATTATGTTCTCGCGATTCCTAACAATATATTCGTTATAATACTGTACTCTAGTTTGCAGTTTAGACGATATATTACGGACACACAACTCGATTCACTACAACCCACGGCTCGCAACGTTTGGTAATATCTAGTAATAGCACTTCAGAGCAAAATTATTCATTCATTTTTACTTTTTCTATTCTAATCAATACTATTCCTCCAAAAAATCCATTATTTATTCTTTTTATTGCATTCTTTTGGCTATTAATTGACAAAAATGTTATATAATTTAAGTTCAAATGAATTTATTAAGACTGGAGAAGCGAATGGAGAGTAACGGCAAACTCCAAACTCAAACTTCTTTAGTGCAAAGTTATGCCATCAGTTGGAGAACGGCTTTCTATATATTCCCCAAACGGCTCAATCAATTTTGGACAGACATCTAAACATTGTGTGAATATAGCATAACATTTACTCAATTCTATTGAGTTATGGATCACAACTGTATGTATTAAATGTATGGATGTATAGACACATGGAGTACTGCATAGTGTGCTATGGGTTTAGCACAACATGATTGCGATTCCGGATAAAGAATTTCTTTTATAATCTTTGCGCTCAGGAATCAAATAGAGACCACTTTTGTGAGACTATCAACAAATTTATGCAAATCTATTTACAAAAACTTTTCAAAATGTATTTCTCATACAAGAAGACATCAATCTTAATAAATATATTCCCTATTTATAGAACAATTACTGTCGACTCTCTGCAACCAATTCTGTCACATATTCTCAGTTCGCCTTTCAATTAAAAATAGGCATTCAATTAGTCTTCATTGAGAACTTCACACAAACTTTCCTTGAGTTTTATTTTAACAAAAAATAGTGACATCTAAAGAGTGCTTCAAAACTAAACAAAATTACCTTTAATTGTATATCCATTGTATGTCAAACACAAAAAGCCTTTCATTGTATGGCATTACTATAACAGCAAAATGCTTTTTGTTCGCCAATTTGTATTTAAATGACATTTTTAATATTTAGATGCAAGTCTATTAAAATTATTAATTACAATTTGCGGCTTATATAATTTTAAAACTAATAATCGGTTATTGTTTAACAAAAAACTTACGTGTTAATTAGATTGAGTTTATAACTTTTTGTTTGTAAACTTAATTTTGGGAAAATTCATAAATTTTATCAGAGAGATGCAAATATTAAATGTTATCTCTATTTCACGCGCTTATACAATCACTATATCCAGTAATTTAAAAATAATTTTTAAATAAATTGCAAATTACTATTGTTTGCAATACATTACAATAAATTAAAATGCGATTTTATATCCCAGCTAGCCTACTTTGTTATCAAATGTTATTAAATATGTCGAAAATATTCTTAAAACGAAATTATATTTTTAATTACAATAATTTGTAAGAAAAGTATACTTAAATACAGTGAGTCTTATATGAGACGCGAATTAAGTGCTATAATTATGTGTAATATAAAAAAAGTCTCATATATTTGTAGCTCAATACCAGTCAAAGGTATGGCAAATGGAGTGTTAGAGGCCAACCCCGACATTCACTTCGAGCCATGTATTGCAGTACTAACCGTCAGTCTAATGATTTTAATTTTGTTAAATATATTTATAATTCAATTTTTAGTAAAATATTAATTTTCATTTAAATTTAAAAATAAAATATTCAATTTTACTAAAATATATGATAAGCATTTGATGTCATTTATTACGATAAGATATCTTAAATTAATGATAATAAAAAATAATTAAAATATTTTAAGTAAAATTGGTTTTGACTCAAAATATTGAAACAAAATATCTCTAACTAAAGGACACGATAATTTGCTGCAAATAATTTTTGTTTAAAGATCATTTAAATTACAAATTTGAATATTTTTTAAATTAAATATTTTGTCTGAGGTTTGGTCATCTCTGATTAATCAATTGATAAGTAAATGCATTGAAGATAAACACAAAATACTGGTAATTAAGAAACAAAAATGAAAATATTAATTTATTTTAATTCAATAGATATGATAATCAATTAGAAATCTGACAAAAGTACTAAATTTCAAATAACTTTAGCTATCGATTCATGTAATTATTTTCTCATACTTAAGGATATATAATAAGAGAATTTTTTATATAATAATATTTTTGCCAAAGTTTTATATTTTATTTACATTTAAAGAAATGTTATACGGAATACGACTTGAAGTTTTGAATGAAAATGAACAAAAAATATCAGGGAACTAAAACACCGACTTTCCCACAATTATTTGCACTTAAAATCAATAATATTTTATGATTAATAGACTGAGCCTTAAGTTTACGAACTGTTTGTTAAATTCACGGAAAAAATGATCTCTTTTTTGGTGTATTTTTATTTTTATTCTTTCTTTTCATTCAAGTTATTCTTATATGAAATTTATTGAATCAATATTATATAAAATATCGCCGATATATACAAAGGTTGGGCATCAAACTGAATTTTAATCATTTTTATTTGAATTTCTAATATTATTTGATTAGCAATGATACTAATATAATGTTTTATCATTTAATTACTAGCACCAGTTTTTTTGGTTTTTAAATTAAATTAAAAATTAATAAAAAGAGGACTTTTCTAAACTAGTGATTAGTATATTAAATAAGCATTTGAAATAACTTGTATCCATAACTACATAAACAACTATTACTGCACTCGAAGGCAAATATTACAAGAAAATTGTCTTTAGATTATATAAATATTTCCCTCAATTGTAACCCAATCATGAAAATTATGGGAAATATATTAAAAGGAATTGTATTGTAATTCAAAAATTTAAATAAAGTTCAATTAATGGATTTAAAAATATCCGACTATAAAGTGCACACAAATTGCTTGTTTACTAATGCTCTCGTAAACTTACTTAATATGATATTAGTGCTGATATTAGCTCACAAAGCAAATTTTTGAACTTTATAAAAATGACTTGTTTGTCAATCTCATGTGATATCATATCATTATAAATAAATTTATTATTCAATTCAATTGAATTTTATTCAGATAAATGGTATGCCAATTGTTTGCTCAACTCTAATATTAAAATTGATTTATATTTGAAAATTATTTTATTTTTATAAAGGTCTTAAATAAATATTTAATTTTATTACATTTTACACTAATTATTTCTATTAGTTGTAAGATTAGAATCAATATGTTTTCGGATTTTAAATTGTTTTTATTTTAATCATTGATTTATAACTTAAAGAAATTTCTATTCTATAATTACATAAAAATTAAAAAACAAAATAAACATTAATTTCTTAATAAATAAATAAATAGTCTTTTCAAATAAACCCTTTTGAAAACCATTAAACAAAAAAATAATTAAATCTCATGACTATTAATAAATTAAAATTGTTGTCATTTGGCTTAATCATTAAATTAAACGCTTTATAAAACATAGGAGTAAAACATTTTGTAAAGAAAAATATAATTACTATATTTAATACATAATTATGAATAAAATAAAACCTTCTTTAAATAAAGTCAATTAAAATCAATCGGATGTAAAAATAGCAAAAAAAAATGTGGTCAAAAAAATGTTGAGATAATCTGAAAATGATATGAAATACTCATTTATTTTATAGTTTGAAAGTCATTACGACGGGTGCTCTACAATAGCTAATACTGTATTTCACGACCAAATTAAAGAAAAATTTCTTTTTTAATTGTTTATGAAATCATGAGAGCGTAACCAAAAAAGAGACAATTTGACAAAAATATTGCGAAAAATTATGAAAATAATTAATAATGCTATATTGACGTAATCTAAAATAATGGGTTTAATTAAATTATGAAAATTAGGTTTTTTTTAATCAAAAATAAACAGACAATTATCTTTATTTAAATGTTGTGCCATATGTGGGACTGTATAGCGGGCACTGATAGGCGCACCGGAATTACCTATTTTGAAGTAAAGTACACTTCAGTTCAATTGTAAATCTCTTATATAACATAACATAACTTGATATATATACACAATTAAACTACATTGTTAAAGACGTTTTGGACAAAGTGGTGAAGTATACTGTCCTCGCCTCGAAATCAAATCAAATTTTATCGTTTACGAAACTATTATCTACAGTCCTTACAAGAACTTCTTTCGAAGTAAAGTTTCGGAGTTTTTCTCTCTTTTCACTATTCAGTCAAAACACATGAATGAATGAACTAATGTCTTAACGTTAACTCTAGTGTCACTTCAATCCTTCACAAGTGTTTGGATTAACTTTAAAACTTTAACTTTGTTTCAATTATGTAATCAATAAATATTACAACTATTGTTTCTAAAAAAGTTTTAATATTTAATTATTAATATATAAGATTGAGAAACATGTTCAATGTTTGCTATTATGTTCTCAACCGCTATCTGATATAAAGTGTAAATAAATTCATGTATGAATAGTTGCAATACTATGGCATTAATTAGATTTGCGATTAAAGCTCATCCACTGCACAATCAAAGGTAATGTCACGTTAAATGTTATTTAATACAATTATTAGATATAAATTAGAAATTAAAGGTTTTATAGAATCACTTAAATACATTATAATAAACTCTAAATATTCTGGTCAATGTCATGTACAATTTACAAAATTTTGTGAATATTAATCCCTGAAAATTTATAATTAAGAATAATAATAAATATAAAAATATTGGTACAGCAAATTCAAACGATTTTCCGGATAATTTTTATTGAATTTTTAATATTCACATGAGTATAGTTATAAATATATTAATACATTACAACATAAGATTCACATTATTTTAACGGTATTGATTTTAAAGTGTTCAGAAAATAAATTAAGTAATTATGCATATCTTTAATAAAGTGTAAAACATTTTATTGATATTTTGTTGTTAATTTACAATATATAACGATTTTAAAAATATATAATTTAAAATATAATAGATTACGGCAAACACACAATTATGTATTTACTGTCGAGTATATAACACAATGAGATTGTGAAATATTTTTATAAAAAATAAGATTGAGTTATGAGTTAATGATCTCAACAGTAAAGACAAAAAATTATGTTAATAATCTATATTTAATCTTTAATTTCCAAAATATCTTAGTGAATTTATGTAATATTATTTGAGATTTATAAGACCAGTTACAGTACATGTTAAATGTTTTAAAACACTTATAATTAGTCTGAAAATTTATAATTAAGAATAATAATAAATATTAAAATATTGGTAAAGCAAATTCAAACGATTTCCCGGATAATTTTTATTGAACTTTTAATATTCACATGAGTATAGTTATAAATATATTAATACATTACAACATAAGATTCACATTATTTTAACGGTATTGATTTTAAAGTGCTCAGAAAATAAATTAAGTAATTATGCATATTCTTAATAAAGTGTAAAACATTTTATTGATATTTTGTTGTTAATTTACAATATATAAAGATTTTAAAAATATATAATTTAAAAGATAATAGATTACGGCAAACACACAATTATGTATTTACTGTCGAGTATATAACACAATGAGATTGTGAAATATTTTTATAAAAAATAAGATTGAGTTATGAGTTAATGATCTCAACAGTAAAGACAAACTTTTAGTTAACATGAGTACGGCTTACGCTCGGGTAATATGAAACGCTAGCAAAACAATACAATAAATTCACTATAAATAAGGAATTAATGCATAAATTTCTAAACTATTGTAATATTTATGAAAAAGAGTTGTTTTCTATTATTTAAATATTTCTGTGAATAATGCGATTTCTTTTGACAACTTTTGATATCGACATTACTTTTGAGTTGCTTTCCTGAGAGACAAAGAATTAAATAATATTAAATGTTTTGTGAAATGATTTATAAGAGGTTTTCGTGATTTTTGAAATAGCTTTACGTTAGAGTACATTATAGTTGGTTCAGTCATTTGAGTGCCTTTTTTCAGTGAGATATATATTTTTGATCGATTGAATGATTTTTGATTTTTGCTGACATAGAATTGGATGTTTGCAAGCAATACAAGCAATACAAGTGATTCTTATAACATGGCTATTATGGCAACCCATTCATTGTAACACGAATAGAGTCAATGAAGGAAATCGGTCGACAAAAAACTCTAAACAACTTAATCAAAATGGTTTTGACCCTTTGCCCAGACCCCATGCAACAGGCACTCACTACTACCATACCTACCAGCCTAATACCTACCAGCCTATAGCCAACCGAACAAATAGCTCTTCAAATTTGGATAATTTTAATCTCAATTATCTGTTATCTGTGCTCCACGAAGATGAACGTCAGGCCATATTCAACAATGTCATCCATAGGAAAGCCGACTCCCAGTCCCACTCAGACCAC
>CAJPVJ010002600.1:0-12685 GCA_905397405.1 Oppiella nova
AAGATAAGAGTTAAGTATTTGTTATAGAGTTCACCAAAAAGTGGTGTTAATTTCGTTTTTATTTCTATTTATATTTTATGCATACATTAATGATTAATCAGTCGGTGATCAAAGGGGGAGGGTAGTTAATGGGTATTATATTGTGTACTCGATAGCCCCGGGCTTAACTCTATATGTTTTACAAATTACACGAATAATTATCACTCATTCATCACTTTTTCTTATATAATAATCTCAAGTCTCTCATGAAATAAAGTAATTAAGAGTTAAAATAAAAGTTTCATTTTGAATGTTTCGTATCAAAAAGTGTTTTATAAGTGATTTTAAACTATAAAACCAAAGGTACAGTTCATTAGGTGGTTAACTGACCCCGACACGACTTGCATTACTCTGTAGGGCATGGATACACTCGATAAGTATGCTTGTTTCGCACGGGTATGTCATCTCAAGTCGATAATGAGTTGATATTAAAAGTTTTTACGAGTTTTATGTTTTTAGTATTCATTATCAATGTAAAAGTCATGTCTTAATCAAACACAATATATTTTAATAAACTCTTGAAATCAAAATGTTTTTTCAACCAATCCTTTTGCAAAAACACTTAAACTTAAACTAAATCCCAAAAAATGCGGAATCATTTCAGACAATGAATCATATTTTTCATGTTAATTGTAATGAAATGCAAAAATAAAAGTATTGTTTGCTTCAGTACTGAATGGAAATTTCGGATTCAGATTAGTAATTGTGTTCATGTTTTCTGATATCAAATCCATTAGATATCTAATGAATTATAAAATTTTAAATTCAAAAACTGCTATCAAATTGTTTACATAATTATTAAAAAGTTATTATTCCGTATAAAACAGTGTGTGAATTGACATTAGAAATGAGGGATCGGTAGATATTGGGCTCAGAATTGACTTTAGGGCGCCGACCACATGTTGTTCACCATGGGTACGAACTCGACGATCCGGAAGGTATCCATTGTCATCAGGTTTACGATCTCTCCGATTGTGAAACTTTTTCTGCCGTCAGTTGATAGCAATAGACTCTGAACAGTAAATACATTAAAAGTTACTTGCTAATTATTTTCACAACAACATTAGGCTATTAATAAACCTTTCTATAGATGGTGTTTGTGATGCAGGCCCTCATCTTAAGCCGGATCAACTGCGAGTAGTACATACTCTGACTGCTCACGATGGATTGCTAATTATTTTCACAACAACATTAGGCTATTAATAAACCTTTCTATAGATGGTGTTTGTGATGCAGGCCCTCATCTTAAGCCGGATCAACTGCGAGTAGTACATACTCTGACTGCTGACGATGGACACCACCATCGATGAGAAAAACAGGATAAACGCGTAGAGATATCCGCGCCATTCCGGCTGATCCATGTCCGACACGAATGAGATGAGCCAATCCAAGACCACGGGGTTCACGAATGTCAGCAGACTGTTGGCCAGCCTAAACAGCACCAGTACTACGCTGAACGCCCAGTAGGTCTTCAGGAGTGGTATTAATATACCGGAACTCCTCTTAATCTCATTTTCTTGACGGATGACATTGAAGTTGGCACTGATTGGAAAGACTTTTGTTCTAGGTGATAGTTTGTAGTAGTGTTTGTTGAAGTTTTTGAGGTTATAATCGGTTAGGAACGACCGGTTAGGTGACCACATGTCCAGTAGTGTGAGCGGCCTTTTGTAGCCTAAATGTATCAATGGGTTGACCCACCAGAAGGTCAGTATCGATAGTATTGATGCCGTGTTTTTGGGACAGACTTCCTGTCAAATAATTAAATAAATAATTGATTAAAATATTAGTTAGTATTTTCTGAATGGTTACCAACTTTTGCGTCTCTCGTCTTAATGATGACCACATCCGCGAAACACGAGAGTATAAACTGACAGATAATGATCGGACAGTAAGCCATACGAATACTGAATATGAAGTCCGTGACATTTGCATCCATTTCCCCCTTAAATTGAGAAAAATTATTATAAAACTTATTTAAAACTTTACAAAACTTATTTAAAACTTTACAAAACTTCCTAAAAATACATACATTTCTAAATACAATCGACAATAAAGTCCTGTAATTGATAACTGAAGTCACAGTTAATAATAGCCACAGAAAGAATAGGGCGAGTGAAGTATGAATCCCCTTCAGGCGCTCATAATATATGAGAGATGTGGTCAGAATCTGTTCGGAAAATTCCGTATATAGTTATAAACTATTAAAAGGTAACCAAGCTTACTTACAAAAGTTACTAATTTGATGAAAGGGGTATAGTATGAGACGGGATATACACTAAAATGCAAGTGATCTTCATTGGCATGTATTGTGGATATGTTTGCCAACGATATGATGAGTTCCACTGCACTCATGATAACCAGTAGTAATGATAACAACTGCGAAAACAATTAGATTTAATGATTGTTTTATAATATAGATTTAGATTTGTTACAAATTTGGCTCCATTTAGGAAAGTCCAAGGAAGTGGTGGTCGTTTGGTACGAATTGTATGATATGTTTCTATAGTGGATAGGACCCAGAATAGGGCGCATGGAGTCCATGTTAGGGCCGTGTCCTGAAAACATGATGTAAAGTCCGGATTATCTGTATGCCATGTCTTGTTTAAGTCCTAATCAAATGTAAATCCATTTATTAAAGACTTAATTAATGTATAATAATACTGATAGTGGTAGTGAAGTGTAATTACTTTCTAATAAGATAGGTACATTTATTATCAATTGAATTCCCTATTATCAGATTGTATTGTATTTGAGTCTTAAGTCTAATTGTTTAATAAATACTGTAATCAACGCTAAGTGAATACAATGCATATTAATTGAAATAAATTGCTATAGTACTGGATATTATTAGTGCCAAGACTTGCCAGATAAAAATAAAAGTTCGTTAAAAAAGTGTTTCAAAAGTTATAAATTATATACAAAAAATATTTGCCAAAATCGTTAACACATATTATAAATTTATGGCATTTAAATGATTTGGATATATTGTAATTAACTTTTAAACTTATTTTGAAAAGCGAGTCATTTATTTTACACATTTATATATCTCGAGTCCAATTATTAAACTATAATTAATATCTATTCTGAAACCATAAAAGTGTTTTGAAAAGTCTTATCAAAAAAAACTTTTAGGTTATAATTCATATTCAAAAGCATTTTGCAAATCCATAATAAAATAATAACTATATTTGCGTTAAAAAATGAGTTTAATTATCATGCTAGCACACAAAATAATATTTGGACAAATCATTTTGATTAAAAATCATTTCTCAAAAGTCTGAGATTAATGTATTTTTCTTATGAGTGAGAGAAATGAGACTTTTGTTGATTACAGACCCAGTATTTAGAGCCACAAAACGAGTCCATTTGGCTGTGAAACGCGGTTTTAATCGTCAGTTTGTGTATGAAATTGATGTTAAATAACAAAAACAAATGAAAGCATTGGGTATTTGCATCACACCTGACATCACAGGTAAGTATAGACTATACTGTATAGTGTAGTACCTGGAGGTGAAAGTATGGGATACTTTCGTATAGCAGTCGTATGGGTATTACATAATAAATATATTGAATGCACTGAATAACCTTGGTGATATTATTAGTTTGCACAGAATACGCCCCAAACAGATGACACAAATTAATTGATTTTTAGTATACTATACACACAATAGGTTTGACAATAATCGCAAACTAATGGTCTTATCAGTCGATTAGTACATAAGTCCTATGAATTATAAGTGGTAGCTAGCACATTTTTGACCAGCATGTGCTTTATTCCGGTTGTAAACATGTTATTCTCGATGATTCTTGATAATTATCTAGGTTTTGTTTTTGTTAGAAATTAAATTAAATTTTATTTAAATTTAATTATGTTTACACACTATATAATTACGATGATAGCGATAATTGAGAGCACAGGGATCGCCAAAATAGGTCACCCAAGAGGTCATACCATTAACACTTGGAGATTTACGAAATTACGGTCGACAACCCCCGTTGATAGAGAGCTTAGATTTTTTCATCCCATTCCCTTTAAAGTCAATTCTGAGCCCAATATCTACCGATCCCTCATTTCTAATGTCAATTCACACACTGTTTTATACGGAATAATAACTTTTTAATAATTATGTAAACAATTTGATAGCAGTTTTTGAATTTAAATTTTATAATTCATTAGANAAAGTCAATTCTGAGCCCAATATCTACCGATCCCTCATTTCTAATGTCAATTCACACACTGTTTTATACGGAATAATAACTTTTTAATAATTATGTAAACAATTTGATAGCAGTTTTTGAATTTAAATTTTATAATTCATTAGATATCTAATGGATTTGATATCAGAAAACATGAATACAATTACTAATCTGAATCCGAAATTTCCATTCAATACTGAAACATACTTTTATTTTTGCATTTCATTACAATTAACATGAAAAATATGATTCATTGTCTGAAATGATTCCGCATTTTTGTGGATTTAGTTTAAGTTTAAGTGTTTGCAAAAGGATTGGTTGAAAAAACATTTTCATTTCAAGAGTTTATTAAAACATATTGTGTTTGATTAAGACATGACTTTTACATTGACAATGAATACTAAAAACATGAAAACTCGTAAAAACTTTTAATATCTTAACTCATTATCGACTTGAGATGACATACCCGTGCGAAACAAACATACCTATCGAGTGTATCCATGCCCTACAGAGTAATGTAAGTCGTGCCGGGGTCAGTTAACCACCTAATGAACTGTACCTTTGGTTTTATAGTTTAAAATCACTTATAAAACACTTTTTGATATGAAACATTCAAAATCTTTTATTTTAACTCTTAATTACTTTATTTCATGAGAGACTTGAGATTATTATATAAGAAAAAGTGATGAATGAGTGATAATTATTCGTGTAATTTGTAAAACATATAGAGTTAAGCCCCGGGGCTATCGAGTACACAATATAATACCCATTAAACTACCCTCCCCCTTTGATCACCGACTGATTAATCATTAATGTATGCATAAAATATAAATAGAAATAAAAACGAAATTAACACCACTTTTTGGTGAACTCTATAACAAATACTTAACTCTTATCTTAATTAATGATAAAAATGTCAAAATTTATTACTCAAAATGAAATTCAAAAATATTGAAAATATATAATAAAATGGCAAAAATGGTATTAATTAATATATTATAGCAATATAATTACTTAATTAATGAATTGTGAATTAATAGCTCTAATAATAATAAGTTAAAACTCGTAATAAAAACACATAACAAATGCAATAAAAGCATAAAATATATGGAAATATAAAAAACTTTAATACAAATAAAACCCAAATGAATGGCTAAACGATAGTTACGACGACTTCTTAGCGTTTTTCTTGATATACTTCTTCCACGAGTCCTTTCGCGACTCCTGAGGTCTAAACCACTTGTTATAGACATAAAACTTCTGACTTCGGGCGCAGTTCACCTGATCCCGGGGCTCGCAAGCACCGGTCTCCTGGTTATACAACCTATCGCCTTCGCAATACAACTGGTAGTCCCGGAGTTTACCCTTCGAGAAGGGGATACACACGTGAAACATGCGACACCCGGCCTCCTCGTCCGCGTAGGCAATACCCGGCACTTTGTCCTCGCATTTGAAGGCCGTTATGATGTGCGGCGCCGACAGGAACTCGAAGGGGGACGGCGTCTGACCCTTGCGTCTGGAGGGGGCCTCTCGTTTGCTACGGACGGGTGGGTTAACCGCAGGTCTCCCTTGAATCGTGTCATTAGGCAGCGCGTAGTCGACGTACTCGTACTCGTACTCGACAGGGGCTGACGGTGCCGGCGCTGGGGTTGTAGAGCTGGGCGCGGCCGGAGCTGGCGGTCCAAACTGACTGCGTCGGGAGTTTTGGGGCGCTGGGGCTGCCGGTGCTGATGCTACGGGTGTCGGCTGGGGTTGAGCTCTGGGAGGCTGTGGTCTGGGCTGCGGTTGGAGTCTCGTCGACGACTGGGGCTGACTCTGGGGTCGGGGCTGAGGCTGCGCTGGACTACTGGGTTGGGCGTCCGCCGTCTGCGGGGGTCTCAGAGACGACGTTCTCGAGGACTGGGGTTTCCGCCAGGGCTGGAGGGGCGCCGGTTTGTACAGCTCCTCCTGACCCTTGCTGTCGATGTTTCCGTGGACGGCGTCGTAGTAGCGCTCCGACAGCTGACAGTGGACTATCACATCAAAAGTCAACCATAAATTTACACAAATATAGTGTAGGCGCTGACCGGAGTTGACAGATACATACCGAGGTCATGGTAGGCGCACACACGCGTGGACTGGCTAAATAGGGTGCCGTTAGGACAGGCGAAGCTCTGGGCGCTCAGGGATCCCCTCTCGTTGGCTATACACACGTAATATACGGCACACTTGGTCTCGGGGTCGGCGTAGTACTGTCCGGCCTGTTTGTCGGCGCACGAAAAGCCTGTTTTCGGGTGCGAGTGGACGTTCACGAACACCGGGACATCGCGGCTAAAAGGGCCGCCACCTCCTGGTTGTAGGGGTAGGTCCTCCTCGTAGTCCAACTCCTTGGGGACGGGCTTTTGGGCGATCACTACAGCACTCAATAGAGTGTAGAGAAGCGCTGCGGAAAAGGATTTGGTAAAAAACTTTGAAAAACTTTTTTTGCACAAACTTTGCATACATTTGAATGCATTGCGAGTTAATTATTCAAATGAGTTAATCGTTAAAACGGTAATAAAAAAGACTAAAACGAGTCATCAATTCAAGTGAATACCTCTTAAAAAGTAATTTTTCATCACTCGCTTCAGGATTTCCTGGGACAGGGAGTACAGGGGAAAGGTATGGTTCGGGTTATGGATGGGGACTGCTTCGAGACACAAGTGAATCTGAGCTCAACTTTCTTGTGTCGGGAGAGACAGCACTGGGATTATAGCAAAAATGTGGAACAGATGTAAATCAAGCAAATGAGGAAAAGCTTATAATCGAGAGGTTAGGGCACACATACACACAGGAACGGCAGCCTAACTGTACTATACTAATAGCGATTAGCCGTTGTATGCGCTGTAAGGTCGACAAGACTTCAAAAGTTTTTTTTTTGCTTTTCTATGCAAACGTTTTTCGGTACAAAAATCGAGTTTAAAAGAGACAGATATAGCGGCGCTCTGGCGTTGGCTCCCAAATGGTTGGCAATGCCTCCCAATACCTCTCTCTCAATGCCTGCCAGGGAATGCCTTCCCAGAAAAAAACTGGTGTAGCGATCGACTGATGTGATTGAACATACGGTTCGTACAGTTTTTGGTGGCGATATATAAGACTAAACAAGTTTAGAGTTCGGATTCAGACCTCAATTCAGCAAAATTAGAGCAAAACTTATGGGAGAGAGAGAGAGAGAGAGAGAGACTGTTAAGGACTGGCCGCTCACACAATGAATTACAAATCGCTTCGTATTTAGCATTTAATTATTGATTTGCAATTCTCGGCGTAAAGTGTATACTAAAAAGTTTTAAAAATAGAAATGCCGTTAAAATTAACACCACTTTTCTCGGCAAACAATACTTGAAATCATTACACATTACTTGACATGAATTCACTCGCTATGTGTTAAGTAATTTGCACTTTATTTTTATGGTTCGCCTTTTTATAGTCGAGAAAATTAATTTTGCGATTAAAATACTTACCAAAAAACGTGTTATGAGTGCCGAATGTAATGTTTATTTGCATTTCCATTCAACACGAAAAAGGGTTTGATATGACGGCTACTGACAGCCGTCTCATAAATAGTATTTCGCATTGAAAACCAATTAATTTCATTAAAACCCTTCAAATCTGAGATACATTTCAAATGCAAATTAAATGCAAATCCGCTTCAAATCGTAACGTAATGTTTAAAAATAATTATTTATTCATTCAATTCATTTAAATATACGATGAAATCATTTTTAATTATTTGATTCAATTAAATGGTCAAAAAAACTCACAAATAAAGGTGTGGAGAGGGAGGGGAGGGGAGAGAGAGAGAGAGACAACACATAATAATTAATTTCATTACAGACAATGTGTTTTCATAATACGATTTGCAAAATAAACTGTTTGTTTCCGTCGATACAAAACTCTCGCGTCAATCAAAAATCAGTCAAAACTATAGCCGAAAATAAAAACGGCTTTCCCTTTGCGAGTCCACCACTACTTCGCCCATCAATCGTGTGATTCGCTTCCTTTAGAGCGCCGCGATTTCAGCGCCTTTTCTCTCAGCGTTTTCTCCAATTCACTCAAATCGACGCGTTTGGTGGGAACGGGTGTCGGAGCGCCGGAACCCGACTCCTCGTCCGAGCTCTTCGCCGCCTTCTTCGAGCTTTTCTTATGTTTTTTGTGTTTCTTATGCTTTTTGTGGTGTTTCTTATGCTTCCTCTTCCGCTTCTTCTTGCCGGCGCCCGAACTCTCGTCACTGCTGTCCGACTCACTCACGACTGCCTTCTTCTTGCGCTTCTTCTTCTTCGCCTTTTTGTCCGAATTGTGGTCAGACTTCGACTTCTTGGGCGGCGTCGGCGACTCCGACGTCGACTTCTCGGAGTCCGACTCCTCATCAGACGCCGGCTTCTTAGCCACCGCTACGGCGGGCGGAGAGTCGGCCCGCTTTCGCTTTGCGGGTGCGCCGGGCGATGGGGACCGGCGTTGTCGGGACGCCTTTCCCCGCTTCGGCGACGGACTCCTCGACCCTCGGGTGTCCTCATCGCTTGAGTACAGTTTTGTCGGCAGTTTTCCTGCGTTTGGTGAGCCTTTCCGGTCGACGGCTACCGCCGGCGCCGCCTGTTTCGGACTCGACGGCCGACCCCTGCCGGCAGTCACTGGCGATCTGTTTTGCGGCGATAAAAGCAATCAATGAATTAATTTTAGAAATATATAATCGAAACCATAAAATGCTAAAAACAGCTATAAATCGTTGAAAACGCTTAAAAATCACTCAAAACTCATAACAGGTTTAGGAGAGAAAAGCTATAAAACCTATCATTAAAGTCAGATTCGGTTGAAACCGATTAGCGTTTTGTTTCATTTGTCGGAAAATAAAGTTTTCATTTCATTGATTAGCGAAAAAAGGGGACATTTTTAGAGCAAATTCCGGAAATAAATCTAATTTTACAAAAAATTATAACAAAAAATCGCTTAAATTCTGAGAGAAAATAAAAACACATAAAAGCAAAAACAATAATTATTATATCGACTAATAATAACAAAAAAGGGCTTTAATTCCCTAAAAATACTGGTTTTTTGAATTCAACCCAAATTCACAAATAACTGAATATTAAAACATAAAAATTTCTTTTTTGTGGCAAAAATATGTTTCATATAAATATGTTTGATGTTTGAATCGAAACGGGTATTTATAGCCATAAAGACCTTCAAATGAAAAACTAATAACAAAAAACTCAAATCCCTGGCCAGGCCTGTGGAGCAGCGCCTTAATCTAATTACTGGTAAAGGGTTGGGCTCTCACTTATGGCTAATTGCGGGTAAACTAACAACAAAAACTCCTAATTAATCAAAAACTCTAAATATAAGCCAAAAAATCACACAAAAACACAATTTCAACAAAAAAATATCACAAATTATCTCATCATTTACTGAATGGCGTACTTTTGATGGTCTCTCTGAACAACAACTACTTTCTCTTCGCTTCTAACCGACTGTTTAGCATCTCTTTGGCGACTACTATGAGGCGATAGTCTGTGCCTTTCGGACACCTTTTGTTTAGTCATAGGATTTACGGTATTTTCGGTAATAGGCGTCGGGTTTAGCTTAGAATTAGACCTGCGATCGGATGAGGAGGCGTTCGCCAGTGATATCTTAGGTGAGGGGGCGTTACGTATGGGCGACCTCTTGAAAGGCGGTGCCGCGGCGGGGGGCGAGACGTCTCTCGGAGGGGCGCCTCGTCTAACGACTGGTGAGGGCGACCTTCTTTGTGCTCTTTGATTGGCTCTCAGAGCCGCTCCGGGAGGCGGTGGTGGCGAGTCTGACCTCTTGTCCGGCGGCGGCGGTCGCTGTCTGTCCTTAGCGTCGGGCGAACCACCTCTGCGTCGACCGCCCATTGGTGGCGGCGATGGCGAGCGTTGTTGTCGGCGCTGTTGGGGTCCGGGCGGCGATCCGGAGCGTCGGGAATGTCTAGACGGTGGGGGCGGTGATCGGCGTCTGGTCTGACGGATGGGCGACAATGAGTGCGAACGACGGCCTCTCGGCGACGATGGAGGGGAACGGCGTCTACGCGGGGAACGGGATCTGCGGCGCGGAGAAAACGGAGAGCGACGGCGACGCGGAGGCGAACGGTATCGGCTCTCATAGCGACCGCCACCGAACCCCCGGCGCGGCGAAAAGGGTCGGCCGTAACCACGTCTCGGAGGGCTTCTGTATCCCCCAAACCGACGCGGACTTCGCGATCGACTCCGTGGGCTACGACTGCGGCGCCTAAAACTCCTACTCCTTGAGCGCCGCTTCCTGGGAGGCGTCGACGAGCGCCTCCTTCTGGGTGACGGCGATCGCGACCTCGACTTTGAACCCGATCTCGAGCGCGAACCGGAACGGGATTTCGACGCCGACTTCGATCGCGACTTGGACTTCGAGCCCCTGTCGGACCCACTCTTGGCCGGTGAACCACCGGCGACGGCGCCGTCGCGGCCTCTATACTGACGCTTCTTATCGGGCGACGGGTTATTGTTGGCGTTGGGTTTGGGGGCCGCAGCGCTGTCCTCGGGGTCGGGCTTCAGCTGTAGGGCCGGCGACGGGGACCGAGAGCTNAGTTGATCCAACGATCGGGACATTCATTGATATATTTTTTATGAGATTATTTGCACTTTTAATTGTCGTGTAATTAATGGTTATTAAGAAATCCTTACTAAAGGATGGCTTTTATCTGTCGATTGATTTTTATAATTATTGTATAAATGGTTTGAAAGTATGAATTGGTTTTAATTTTATTGTTATTTTTAATTACAAACAAATGCGTGAAACGATTGACTCGTATTTTGTGGTTTGATTTGAGGTCCGGTTTGTTATGATTAGAGATTATGTTGAAAACCGTTAATTGGTTTTCTAGTACTCAATGTTTTTAATTGATAACTAATTATGTAAACTATATTTAAATGAAAAATACACTTAATTTGAATCAAATTTAGTAAATATTGTTTGCGATTTTGATTCATTAGATGTGACCCCCATTTGAATCGCAAAGTTGCGCACAAAATTGTTTCGGATAATTGTATGACATGTTTGTGTGCAGAAACCTTTAATAAGAGACAAAATGTGACCAAATATTGTGAGACAATTCGTGTCCATCCGAAGAAGTCCTAATGCAATGGTACTCGCAATACATTAAACATATATATTCATAACATTACACTTTACTATCGCTTTAATCCCTTTCCCCTTACTATGCGTTATTAACCATTGTTTTCTTAACACTGTTTTATTTCTCATTTAATTTTCTGATTTTATTTATGATTTTTAATATAAAATGTGTTTAATTTTTGAGTGAAAACACACAAATCGACAGTAAATACTGTTAGCGTTTGAACTGAACAAAAAACCTATTGTTTTGTTATGCGACTCATGATCTCATTTAGTCTTTTGTGATCAGTCTTTTAGGCGATTGTTGTCAACTCGATAGTCACTTAGAGAACCGGGTGTTTGTCTGACGGCAAGTCTTGTTATTATCACTTTCGCTGTGCCATTGAGAAGGGGGAGCCGAGCCATCAAATACTCAGCACTTATTTTAATGACTTATTAATTGATTTTATATCTAATGTTATATACTTTTTGTGATTAATTGTATAAAACCTTAATTCGTGCGATACTAATGTCCTATTCTTCCCATCGTTTTCTTGTCTGAACCTCCAGTTCCCCGACGGGAAGCTCATGCAAATCAATTTGACCGGCTTTTTGAATGGTAAGAAAGCGCGCGAGTTTATGGGCGAACTCTGGGAGTTGTTGATCAGCGCCCAGAACTCCGGTGACGGCATTCCCGAGGAGTTCGTGAACCAGAAGAAGGAGGAGATTAAGAAGCGAGAGGTGAGTGGAGACACGGATTGCGGTGATTGAGATATAATGAGATAATCAATGGTTTTGTTGTTGTTTTTCCATTTAAAGGCCGAGGAGTTGAAAGCCGCCGAAGACAAGGCGAAGAATGGGAAGCCTTTCGACAGATCGCCCGCTCGTAAGAGGAGTCGCTCGCGGAGTCCGGCCCCTCGTAAGAGGTCTCGCTCTCCGCCGCGGCGCCGATCGCCTATCTCTCGGGGCCGTCGCAGTCGCTCGCGGAGTCCGCGCAGACGGAGCCCGAGTCCTAGGGCTCGACGACCGCCCACTCGGAGGGAGCCATCCGTCAGTAAAAGCAGATCTCCGTCGAAGAGTAGGTCGCGATCGCCGGCGAAGAGGCGTTTCCAGAGTCCCAGCAGAGGACAGGCGGCCAAGAAGTCGCCCAAAGAGTCGCCTAAATCGCGGTCGCCGTCCGCCAAACGGAGTACGAGTTCGGCGCCGAGCTCTCGGTCCCCGTCGCCGGCCCTACAGCTGAAGCCCGACCCCGAGGACAGCGCTGCGGCCCCCAAACCCAACGCCAACAATAACCCGTCGCCCGATAAGAAGCGTCAGTATAGAGGCCGCGACG
>CAJPVJ010002601.1:0-12683 GCA_905397405.1 Oppiella nova
AAAGTAAAGTAAAGGAGATTTTATTTCTGGTATTGTTTACGCCTTAAATAAATACACTAAAAACAAATGAAAATTTCCTCAATTCTGTGGATTGTGTGTGTTTTTTTGACCCCACATTTTGAGGCAATTTTTTTGTTTTTTATACAATTCTGGTAACTTTGTTGGCGACGCCTCAAGATTTAAATAATTATGTTCATTGGAAGCAAATTATTTTTAGATTTCACAAAACTAATCGATAAAAAAAGTTATTCAAAATAAAGTCTCGAAAATGTTTATGTGGTATAAGAATTGAAAGTGAAGTCAAAAATTGTTTGCCACATAAAACTGATAGAATGTATGCATCTATTAATAGTAATGCAAATCAATATGATATTAGGCTTACAGTGACGGTGGTGAAGGCGATAATCGTAGCACCGGTAGGACCGGCGTCGTGGGTTCGCCGCCAAACTTCAATTAATTTGGGTTTTGTGGGACAGCCGTCAAAGTCAGTCAACTGTAGGAGCGCGGGTCCGTTACTCTCAGCCACTTGCGGGTCGTCGTAAGCTATTAATATTGAGGTAATTATTGACATAATGTAAGAAAAATATGAGTTTAGAGTGAGGGCTGGCATACCGTAGCAATCCTTGACCCGTAAGTCGGTTCTCTTTCGAGGGTCTCTCACAAAGATAGCTAAAGTCAAAGGACTGCCCACTTTGACGGCGCTATCAATAGGACTCGTCTGCGGAAACCTTCCTTTCGTTATTTCCATCCAACAGTCGACCCGTGTTTGCTCCCCATCCGCATCCCTGACCGGAATCTATGAACAAAACTTCACTCAATTGCCGTTTCAATGAACCAAATGAGTTGAGACATACACTGACGACGTCTAACATGTCGATGACTACCGGTCTGAAGACAACTCGCTTTTCTTTGAGGTCGAAGTCGTCATCGAGGGTATACCTGCAGACAACCATCCTAGCATGGTCATACACCTCCTGATAGGTGGGGTCGTTCTGAAACACCACGATGTTCTCGAAGCCACGTTTTGGTGGTGTCCCGTCTTCGCCATCGATGTCCACTGTATTTGTGCCGCACTTATCGACTGGGATCGAGAACTCGGCGTTATTGGCGGCCAAATTGGGCTTAACGTACCTGGGTAATGAGACATCGCGTTTAAATACTGTAATCTTTAGATCACTTACTTTTGGTATTTAGGAAATGATGTTTAGAGAAATTTTAGACTTTGTTTTTGTAATGCTTTCTTTAGATACATTTAATTTAGATATTTATTAGACATTTGGCACAACATTTCGTATAAGACTTGTGTATATAATAAGAAAAATTTTCTTGGGAAAGATGTCGTAAACTAACAAAAAACTAACGGTTAAATAAAATTTGATAACATAATATAAACAACTGAATTTATCCTAGATTAATTGACCTCTAAATTGTGTGTAATTTAGGCCAACATTTTTGTTTTGTTCATCAAAATTGAGTTTTTTGTGGATAATTTTGTCGCAGTTTTCCTAATGATATCATAAGACTAATCGCGAAAAGTATAGCTAAAGTGATGAGAGATAAACTAGAGATTAATAAACTGATTGCAGAGAAACAGAGTTTGTGTTCTTCGGGGTTTAGTTTCTGCCAGAACTGTAAGTCCTGGTCATCCATGTCCTCAAGCGGTGATATAATACTAAATGAATGAATCATATCATTGAAAGTGGCGTTTGTTATGCCGTTTGCTATGAGTAGTGAACGCTTTGCTCTTTTGTTGGTCGAAGAAGTCGAAGAAGTGGTCAACTTTTGGCTCTTTTTTGTTTTACTTCTTTTAGTGATCTTTGCTTTAGGTTTAGGTCTTTGTCTGGAAGTGACTTTAGCGCCGGTATTCCGTCGTTTGGATAGCTTTGCTCCTAAAGTGAAAGGCATTGGTTTAAAGCGATTCCGGTATTTAAAATTGTCTAAAATATTGACAATTACTTCGTTTGTTTACTGAAACCGTAGAGACAGTGGGTTTGGGTTCGTCCTCATCCTCTTCGGATTCCTCTTCAGTGGTAGCCTCTGATGGCGCCGATGTTGAGGACGTTGGCTCCGATTCACTGTCCTCTTCATCTTCATTGTCCATTTCAGTTGTCTTTGTGGTTGTCATAGCATTGCCACCACTGGTTGTGCTCTCACTGTCATTGCCATCACTTCCCTCACTCTTAGAATCTTCATCATCTGAATCGTCGTCAGAATCACTTGTTTTCTGAGTAGTGGTTGAAGTCATAGGAGTAGTGCTCATCCCTTCGTCTTCTTCAGGCTTCTCTTGTGGATCAAAAGGGGGTGCAGTGAAGGGCCCTCCCGTGTCGTCAACCCCTTCCCCACCGGCCACCTGAACTTCTGGTTGACAGGGACTATCGCACCCGCCTTTGCAAACCTCTACATTACAGGCGAGGAAAACATCCATAGCTTCGGGAAACTTGAAGGCATTGACGACTCCATAGGCTATGATAGTGGCGCCCGAATTGCGGACATCTCTCGTGCGATAGAAACTTCTAATGAGTTTCTCTTTGATGGCACAGCCCCTCGAATCTGTCAATTGTATTGCTCTCACATTAGGGTTGTTATACGAAGGGCTGTCATAAGCGTAACAGTCCTTCACATGAATATCAAATGTCGAGTCCCGGTCTCTAATGTATATAACAATTGTTACTTTTTCCCCGATGGGAACGATGCCAGAAACGGTGGGTGCGAATGGGCCCCGACCTCTCTGGATATCCATCCAGCAGTCGACTGTATCGCCCGGGAATGTCAGCTCTTTAATGTTCAACATATCGACACCAAACGGTGCAAAAGTTACATATTTATCAATCCTTGTCACCCAATCGCAGCTTATTTTGCGCGCCATATCCCACACCTCTTGATACTCGGGATCATTTTGTATGATTATTACATTCTTAAACCCGAGGGAACCATCTCTTCTGAGATCGGTTTGAAATGTTCCGCAGTTTGTGGACGGTATGAAAAATGAGATACTAGTCCTCGAACTTCTTGGGGTCAAGTATCTAGTGTTGGGTCAGTTATCCGTCATTTAGTTTATAATTTAGTAAGTTTTAGGCTATTTTCCTAACAATTCTCATTTAGTCATATGGTTTAGACTTAAACCCAATTTTGTAGCTACAGTTTTAGGTACACTGATCTAGTAACTTTAATTATAATAATCTCTCAATATCATATATTGATACATTACTATATGTTATATTAAAATTATAAGAGTTTAGGCATTTAGTGTAAATGTTTAAATAATGACCTTTTAGTTTACACTTTTTATGAATACTAAATGTATTTTCCAGGGAAATACCAGGGAATTTTTAAAGAATGATATTAATAATAATTATTCTTACATTACTAATCTTGTTGCCTTTTTAGGTATTAAAAATATTCCCCTCGTTGGCTACTTTATTGGGCTTAAGGTTTTAGATTTAATATTCACTCTTATTTCACACTATTATTTCAAATTTAAATATTCAAATTATTTTTAAAACCAATTCTCAAATCATTTAATCTTTAAAACAATGTGTTATTTGAAGAAATAGTTTTATAATGTATATAATTGTAAACACCTTTCCCATAGTATTGCATTTTTAGTAATATTAGACTAATAGTAATATAAAATGAGTTTATAATTAGTGTCGGAGGGCTGGACTCACCGGCAGCTGAGGTCAGAGTAGTGTCCCTTTGAGAAGATAATACCGTTGAAAGGAGTGTCGAAATTGACGGCAACTCTCATACCCGTGCGATCGCACTGTACGTTAAGGGATGTTATTTGGGGCACAACTCCCACCGCATACTTGATAAGCCATAACTGTTTTATTGATAAATTTTAATGTTATTCAGTCATCACTTTATCAAAATTAATTTTATATTATTGACTAATCGTGAGAGACTTTAATTTATTGTAAAATAATAATGCATTCAAATAAATATTTCATATCAATTATGGGTTTGAGTTGTTATCAAATGTTTTGTTTTTTGTTTAGCATTTTTTCAGTGAATGAAAATTTTTAAGAAAAGGATTTACTAGTGTAATAATATTATTATATTTAATATTATATTAAAATATTGAACATCACTTCCTAAAGATAAAATCCTAATAACTTAATTATATCCCCATTTCAGTGCAAAATAATATTTTTGTTTTTGCTTTTTTATGTATTTTTGATCTCTTAGTCTGTAAATTCTTTTTTATGGGAAGTTTTATTGAAAAAGTTGTTTTCAAATTGTAGGTTAAGTTTAATCATCTAAGTAGTTACGCTAAATTGTCGACAATTTTCCTATTCTGGACACCTCTGCTTAATTTCATATAAAGATATTTATATAAATATATTTTATTTTATCGTAACTATATCAAGAAATCTGATAGTAAATTGTATTTAAATAAATATGTTTTCATTTTCTCTCCCATTTTTAGATTTTAATCATTTTCTACAATAAGAAAGTACTGGAGTACTGATGAGATGACATACTTTGAGAAGTAATACTTAAACTCAATTACCAAACATTCAAACATTTGTATAAACTTTGCATTCATGGGATGAATGAATTGAATGAATGTTTGAAATGTATATAATTTTCGATTTCTGTGAATCAATTTGCTTTTTGTTTGCTCTCAAAAAGAGTTGTTTGAATATAAAAATAAAGCTATTTTCTGGAAATACAGTAGTTTTGCAAATTAAATATTCTTCAGACAATTGTTTGCAGACAAGTCTTTAAAGATTGAAAACATATTTTGTTTTTCATTAAGAAAAATGAAAACTAAAGAATAATAAATACAATAAACGTAAATGTTTTTATATTTATATACGGTAAGTTATTGTACTGTACAGTATTAGTAATTCATAATACAATTCGCAGTACTTGTTATTTGATAACAATTTATATGTAATAAACGAGTAATGAATTGATTTACTTTTGGTTTATATGATAAAATCTTAGAATTCATTTGCATTAAAGTAAAGACAATTAAAGCTACTATTATTTACACAATTATTACTAATTATACAATTAAAGGGATTGTTTATGATAAGGAACATGTTAATTAGAATAAACCAGAATGTTCAGCAAAATTCAAATTTTTATGTCCAGTATAACATAAAATGATTATAATACTGTATATTGTGTTGCTTACCCTGGTCATAATTATACAGTAATACAAAATACACACAATTTATATAAATTGTATTAATTAACGATTTTCATGAATGTAATCCAAGCTTTAATCCTAATTATATCTAATAATAACTAGAAACAAATCATAATTGCCTTAATACAAATAACCAGGGACACAAATCATTGAAATTGTGATATAAGTGTAAATATGTGATATATAAAAATTTCATTTTTCTTAAAAATATTTTGGCTACTTTTCATTAATTTGAATTTACAATCAATATATGAAATTTTTGAAATATTTTCATCTGATTAATCATGACAAAAATTTAAATTATATAATTCTGATACGAATATTGCCAATTGTTACAATATAAAATTATATTTTATATATAAATATATTAAAAATATAATGCATGAAAGCATTCATAGAAATAAACGTCATTAACATTGAGGCAATCGATGGAGAAATAATGAATAACCAAAAGTTTTGGGAATCAGACTTGTATTCAAGATATGAATTATTAATAAAACGCAAACCAATTGAAAAAATCTTGTGAACAATCTTAAATTCACATTTACTGTTAAAAGTGTGTGATTTATATTTTTGTCCTTTTCTGGAAAACCTAATCTAACGTCTGATTTCTCGAAATCACATAAAAAGGTGTCTGTTTTTTGGAGTTCATAAAAAACTGTTTAATACGGTATATTTAAAAAATTTTATTTTAAAATTCAATACTGAAACAAAAATATTATAATTTATTTGCAAATGTGTGACACTCGCGTATACCGTACAATACGACTGACAAAACAGTATGAAAATAATAATATAATGAGAGCACAAAGAATTGTTTCAAATAATTATTACAGAATCAAGTTTTACATTAAATAAAAATTATAATAAAAATTAATTATTATTATTATATTCGGCATTAATTAGAACATAAACCGAAGATTTTTTTGCAGATATAGCCTTCAATTGAAATCCTTGAAAATCTTGGTTTTAATTAAAATGTGAAAATTGTCTCAAATATTCCTATATCTCTCAACCGATACTAACAAATCATTTAGAAATTTAAATCCAATTATTTTGCAAAACGTTTGGTGTATTCAATATATAAACACTATTTGTCTTATTATGACAGATAAGCTGGAAACTAGTAAAACAATTAAAATTAATTTAGAGTTTTATACCATTACTAAGACAGGTAGTTTGGCAGCCGTATAGATATAGTGATAATTTTTTTAATGTAATAAAAGGCTATTGATTTGACCCAATTCTTAATCCTAACTCTAATTTTATTACAGATGAAACTGAAAGATCACAATTAAGTCGATATATGTGTTAAGAGTCTAAGGACCAGCTTTTTTGCCAACACTGTCCTCCTTTCTGGAGCTCATCCACGAGAGAGCTGTCATTCGTATGAAGAAATGATTTTCACGTTTTCAAAGATTTCATGTTTAGACTCAAAAACATTTTCAGACATTTCACTGGAGTTTATAAAAACTGAAAACTGCATGCAATGGCCGGTGGACCTAATTATTTGCACAGTTATGTACAGTTATCCTGAAATATGTACTAAAAATACGAGAGCACAGCCATAGAAAGCAAATGGTGTTATTGTGAGCTAATTATAAACTTCTAAATCAATAAGAGTTTTGATTACCTGTAGTAAGGCTAACAGTGCCAACTGCCGCACCATTTCGCAGGGCACTGGTGGTTGAGTGTTGAGATAAATCCGATATTGTTTTACTAAAACACAACAAACACTTCCAACAATTGGTTAATGCATTAAAAAAGTTTTGGTAAAAGTTAAACGATATGAACGGTTAAACACATTATAATAAAATGATAATTAATAGTGAGTGCTGCAAACTGGTGCAAAGTGTGTCTAAACCAAAACCAACTTTCCTTTCAGTGATCGCTTTCTTGTAAATCAAGAATATTATATATACTGAATGTGTTATGAATGTATGAAATGTAAGCCCCTGTGAGTCCACCCTATTTTGAAGGAGAGTTTAATCGTTGCGTCAAAATATGAGTCGACTTTCGATTCGATGGAGAACTAGAATTGAGGCGAAGAACACCTTTAATATCCCCAAGCGATCCAACTATACTACTAGTGCTTACAGTGCAACAGTGCTAACACTCAATCAGATCTGCTATTTGTATAACTGTTTAAAAACATTCAAATCAAAACATATATACAGTAACTACTTAAGACTTGGAGGGAGAGAGAGAGAGAGAGAGAGAGTCTGTGATGGGATGAGCGATGGAAATAAGGACAAAGTTTGTGGTGAAAAAAGCTGGTCCTTAGACTCGTGTAACACATATATATTGACTCAATTGTGATCTTTGGGTTTCATCTGTAAAATTAGAATTTAATTACAAACTTAACTGAAATGAAATTTTGTTGGAGAAAAACCAGTTTCCACTTCACTATTAAATCCACTTAAAGCACATTTGAAACAAATCTCAGGACTTAAAAAGACTTTTAGTATTTTATATAATATTATACTCTCCTGTTATACAATACTGTCTCTGTATTTGATATTTTAAAAGCTATAGTAATGCGGAAAAACCGATTACAAGTAAATAGAAATTTTCATTATTAAAAATGTATTGAACTGTCTTTTCTCGAAATTTTCACGTATCGCCTCATTTGCCGCAAAAACTTGATTTCGTTTTGTTTTTCTCACAAATTTTCCTCTAAATACAAATTTCTTTGTCTATTACACCAATCGATCCTTTATATGTGAAATTCAATTATTGAGAAAAATATTTGTTTTTTATAATAATCTCCGTATAATTAGTTTAGAGGGTGAGCTATATTAGACTCGTTTTGCATAATTTATATCAAATAATAAATATATTTTTTCTTTTTTATCAAAACATGTTTGATTATTATTTATTTATTACTGATATTCATGCTTTTGATACTTTTTAATAAATTTATAAAAAGCACTTAAATTATTATTTCAATAATAAAAATGTTGATATAAATAAATCTCATATAAGAGGTCGACAACTAGTGTCTCAACAGTAACTATGAATTGAATCCCTGAGCCGATCATGTCTACCGATTGTTAGCACGACTGGAGACGTCATATAATACATGATAACTGTGTTGTCCTGTTTAGCACTTACCACACCTTCATGTGATACGTGAGGACTGAAACTAATTAAAAAATATTTGAACGATTTTTTGTGTGTAACACATGAGAGAGACTGGATTATCTACCACTAAAACTGCTGAAACCATTGATATTGCATTTGTCCCTCATTTATCATTAATATTTCAAAGTATAATTCAAAAATTGAAAACTCATTATTTATTGAAATTGATTCACTACTTAAGAAATATTAAATTTATAAAATTCTAACACTTTTTTGAGACAAATTCAAACAAATTCATTACATATGAAGCGAAAGTATGAAATGCATAACCGGTGGCTCACAAGGAGTCTGACCCATAAGATAATTGGTTTCCGGTCTTCCAATGCCCTCATTGTTATGCAATCATAAGAATTGAAAACATTTATATAATTCACCTAAACTTTCACATAAATTCACAATACTGTTAGCTTTTTAGAAGATTTTGAGTTTTTTATTGTAACATTTTTACTTTAAGCACTTTGTATTAATTTTGATACACATTTATTAGTTGTTTTAAAGCAGTGCAATATAATGTTATTAACGGCAATTAATAAGTGAAAGGCGTTTGAATGATACTTAAACTTCTGATACTTGAGTCGCTTTTGGACTTTTAAGGAGTGAAACTTAAATATTTAAAATGATGGTGGTAATAATTTGGAAATTAACTCATTTTGAGTTATGATTAGTTTATCTTAATGATATAACTTTATTATAATGATTTTTAATTTCAAAATTAATGAGTTGAGTTAGATTTGTTTAATTTAATTAAAATATTATTGTTAATTTAATATTTTAAAATTAATTATTATTTCATAAAACGATCATATTCACATAGATAATAAAATATCAATATAAGTTTAATATTTTTTAACAAATTATATTTTTAATTGATTTTATAAATAATTAGTGTATATTTTTTAATTTTTATATTATATTATCTTTTATTTTTAATTCGTTTAAATTCATCGATAAATTGTCGATTTCTAAAAATAAAATTAATATAAATATAATTAATTAAGACAAAGCCAAAGATCTTAATCGGAGTCAAACTTAATAAGTTTAGGATTATGACAATTCTGTATATAAACAGGTATTTAAGCCTTTTATAAGTATAACTCCTTTTTATAAAGTACTCGTAATAATTGATTAATGAATACTAATGTCATATGAATATAGGATTGTATTTACAACAACTTATATAATTGAAAGGATAATTATTTGAAAGGATATTCAATAAAAGCTACAAATGACTTATTAATATTGATTGAATAGAAAAAATCGAGACAATTTTCGTGACTTAAATCTGAAATTTTCAAGGATTTGAGTTAGAAATGAAGGTTAAGAGAGAAAAGTCTTCGTTTCTAATACTAATTATTGTCTCGAAGTATATAAAAATAATAACATTTCGTTTCGATATTATAATCCGTTATACACTTGAAATATTGAGATAAATTTTGCGGATTATTTTGTATCCACCCTTCCCTACAGTTCCCTAAAGACGACAACCCCTCTCACCATACGATCAAACCATTAAATATATAATAAAACAATAATAATTTATAGACCCATTGAAAATAAAACAATTACATTAAGATTTAATTGAAATTTGATTAAATGGTAATAAAAATATTAAAAATAAATTAAATTGTAAATTGTTTTTATTTGTAAAGCTTTTCATTATTAAGGCTAATACCATTTAAATGGCTATAATATCTGTAATTTCATTTTGAAATGTCACTCAAATTGTTATTTAATTGAATCGGTTGTTATTGTTTTGTATTTAAAACGAATCTATTGTTTAGACATATGTTTTCAGCAGGAATATTTCAAATGTTATAATATTGTTATTGTATTGTCTGAACGAAAATAAAAAACTTAATTTACTTTATATTCAAAACAAATTTCAGAGCTGTGAGAATAACTAATATATAATTATTTACAAATATATTTCGTGCTCAAAATGATAATAATAAATAATAAAAATAGTTATTCTTTCGCCTAAAAAGGTTTTATTCAAATAAAACTATCATTTCAGAGCTGTGAGAATAACTAATATATAATTATTTACAAATATATTTCGTGCTCAAAATGATAATAATAAATAATAAAAATAGTTATTCTTTCGCCTAAAAAGGTTTTATTCAAATAAAACTATCATTTTGTGACTCTTTCCTGTGAATTATATATTTATAAAATGATTAAAAGCGTTAAATATGTTAACAATTAATTTTATACGCTTTTGAGTGCTTTTTTGTTTTTTAGCCGATTTTATACAAATCAAAAAATTACAATAACTTTCCGTTGAATACAGAGTAACCGATTTTGTGAAATTAAAAATTACTATGCATTTCAAACATAAAAATCAAAACATTTGTCTCATAAATGAAAGTCTATATAACTTTTAAGCTCATAAATAATTGAGTTTAAGTATTACTTCTCGCAAAGTGTGTCATCCTTTTCAACATTTCCATCAACTTATTGATAATATCTATGATTTAAATCAGACTTTTGCAAAATTTTTAAATATTCATAATTATTAGTAAACAACTTTCAAAAATCAAATGATAAGAAAATCAAAAGTTTTGCATTGAACGCAAAATTTCCATTAAAATGTTGACCAAAAAGACAATTCTTGTCAAATCAATCAATACTTGTTAATCTGAAAAGTTTGCTAATAATCTAAATTTCGAAATTATTCAAAGTTTTAATATATCAGTATTAATATTAAAATTGTATTTTAAAAGTTTAAAGATTGACATAAATTAAATGATCATAGATAATGTGTCTTACAGTATTTTTAGTTTATATTTATAGTAATACTTTCTTTACATTTCATTTCTTATTAATTATAATTCAGATGCTTTTGCCTCTAATAATAAATTTTAATTATAAATATGTGTGGAATAATAATTTTGTGAGAGAGAGAGAGAGAGAAAGAGAGAGAGAGAGAGAGAGAGATATTAAATTTACACATATTTACTTTTAATTTATAAGTACTTTTGTGAATAATAAACATAGCTATTTTTATTATTAAACTTATTTACATAAACCTCTCACGAGAAAAAATTAAATGAATTGTAAATACAGTACAATTGTTATTTAAAGGCAGAGAAAGTATTTCAGTAAAGATTATTAAAGATGTTATTATAATGCATTCATACAAATGTTGTTTATAATCTGAAAATTTGTCACTAATTCAGTGAATCAGAAACAATTGATATATTTGTCTTCATAAGAGTGTTTCCAATCATTCAAAAAAATTAAAATGAGTTGGGTACAATTACAAGAGTAAAATGATTTGGGTTAACAGTAATAGAAAAATAATGACAAAACGATATGAATAATAAGGAAACAAATGTTTTATTCACGTTTTGATCATTTTTTGGTGTTTTATTTTTGCGCTATTATTGAGATTCAAATCTATAATCTCTTGTTTTATTCAAATCTTCGTTTAAAAAACAATAATAACATCATTAGTATTAGTATTACATCTAAAGTGTAAAAAGTATTCAACTTTTTGATAGCAACTGTTTGCGATAATCAAAACTTTACCACAAAAGCATTTTTCTTATGATAATAAGCATTTATAATTTGTTCATTACAATTTCTTAAATATTGTTTACAAATTATATGTTAAAAATAGATTTTTGTAATTATATTATTCATACCTGCCCTACGTTACAGAATACATTTTCATAGCACCCACCATTTTTAAAAATGATTTTATATTAGAAATTTATTTGTAAAAATCGATTTACTTTCGTTTGAAAAAAACAATTTGTTTCAAAATGATTGAAAAGTGTTGTTAAAATATTAGCTTTTATGTATTTATTGTTTCAAAATTGTGATGAATGAAAAAACATCATAAAATTAAGATATCCTACTGTTCCTACCTTTGCCATACATTTACATTCACTCGTATTCATGCCATTCATATATTGAGAACAAATGGTAATAAGTTTTTGTCTTATATTTTATACAAAAAATATACAATAAAACTGTTATTTTTAATAATTGAAAAACCATAATTGAATTTATTTCATAATTTTTAAAAATTATAATACAAATATTGATGCTTTGTTATACATTTGTTGAACTAATTAAACTATTACACAAAATTATTAATTTAATTATATTTCATTGAATTGAATATTGTATTATTTAGGAATTTGAAAAATGAAAACTTATTTCTTGTTTCAATATTAAAATTATGTATTTATTCAATGATCTTAATATTTAATTATATTTGTGCTAAAAACTGTTAAATTAAGACATCCGAGGCATTTATATTTTTAACGCAAACCATTGATTTACTCCAAAATAGACTAATTTCCATGTAAAGGAAAATTATTTTTAATTAAAACCATTTTTTATCTCTCTCTCTCTCTCTCTCTCTCTC